>JABSTQ010010030.1:0-292781 GCA_013358835.2 Ixodes persulcatus
CGAAACGGAAAGGTTCCCGGATGTACGCGGCGGCGCTGCGGTCGTATGAACAGGAGGATCCGACCGGCTCCGAGCGTTCCGAAGGCCTTCGGCGAGAAGCTTTGTCTTGCGGTTTAGCCGTTTCGCGGTATGGCAGCGCGAAGTGGCTCCCATTCTGAACTGATCTTTACCCCGTGTTTGCTTTCGTTTGTGGTCAATGAAGTGTCATGCCGAATTAGTGTTTAATCGCGCCGCTCTGGCTGTTCGCTGCATACAGCCTTTCCAGAACATGCTTTAGTGGCGCCCTCTCGCGCCGTCGACACGGGAGTGCGGCAGCCGTGAGCGCTCGCTAAGCTCACTACCCCTCCTCTAGTTCACGGCCACTCAAGCAGCCAAGGACGTCATGAGGGAGGTTATTTTTTGCTTGTTTTTGCAATTTTATTTTGCCTATTGGGCAGGAGATCGAACTATAGGAGGCGCTCTGACCCGTTTGTTTTCCCCATACTCTGTGTTTACTCAACACAAGGCCTGTGCACATGCCTGGAGGCCTTATGGGCATGTTCATGTCATCTTTTACAATAGAGCGCGGGGCACAGTTTAATGTAAAAAATACTAACAATCGACGAAGCGACGTTAAGTGCCGGATCTATCCTCAGAGAATGCGAGCTTGACCCACTTCGGCTTTTGTGCTCAGCTGGGACCGTGCATGCTGCATTGTTCATGCAGGCCGGAGTGGAAACAAAAGAGACCATCCTCCCCCTCACCGGAGAACACGAACTCCAGCCGAATGCTGACGCCGCGTTCGGTTATGTCGGCCGAGCACTGAGTCATTGTATTTGTTGTCCCCATCCGTGTAGTTCTAAAGTTAACCGCTTGGGGCGTCACAGTCGCTCCTGCGGGAGCAGGCACATGCCTGGGGAGCAATGGGCACGAAAGGTTTTCAGCATACATGAGGAGTATAAACACAAAATGGAGACAGCGCACTAGGAAATTAAGAGGAAAGTTTTTAGGCTATAGTGGGGTTACGGAAGAGCAGGTCTCAGTTAAGAAGAAAGTTAAGGCCACAGAAAGAGATCGGTGGCTAGAGGGAATGCAGACAAAGAAGGCTCTGGAAGGCTATAGATTAAACAAAACAGTTATTGCCAAAGAAAGCATTTATGACAATTCTAGGGGAAGCTCATTGTTGTTTGAGGCAAGGACAGGTGTTTTGCGAACCAGAAAATACAGAGCGAAGTACCAGGAAATGGACACAGTGTGCGCTGCTTGTGGAGAGGAGGACGAGACGGCTGAGCACTTGATACTCTACTGTAAAGGGCTTCACCCTATGCATACCGAAGACAACATAGATTTAATAAGGTCATTGGGTTTTAGAGACAGCGAAGGAAAAGTGGATTTCAAGACAGTAGAGATTACCAAGCAAAGATTAAGTGAATGGTGGCAGAAAGCGAGAGAAAACTAGGCATTTTCTTATTAACTCATGGCAAGGGGGATTTATAGCCTCACTTTCTTTTCAGTACGGAGTGAATATAGTTTTCACATTTAAATATTCTAAGCTTAAAGGGTAAGACAAAATGGCTAGGTGGAGTAAGCTACCGCCCGATCCAAAGGGCTCAGCCGTATTCATCCATCCATCCATCCATCCATCCTCCCCAATAACTTTTTAAATAAAGCGAATTTCGAGAAAAGAAAAGTTTCACTAAGTTACCACGTTCAGTGCGCTCAGGTTTGGTGCAAATTAAAAACCAGTAAAAAAGTCCTTGCAGGGCCCCTTTAAGGGTAAAATGTTTAAATTAGTTTTGGAAATGGTCTTGTTTCTTCTAAGTTCATTAATTTAGAACTTCGCAGCCATTTAGAATTATTACTCTAAGACAGGGGTGGCCAGGCTGACCCGGCCTAAAAGCCGCCTAAAAAATAGAAAAAAGGGAGGGGGGGTACAAACTTTTTTTAGACCATTAAGTGAAACTTGAACTACTTTAGATCTATCTAAGTCAAAAGCAGTTCAACTGTACGTACATATGGTAGCGGTAGCACAGGACAAAACCGCAACCTTTTCTCTTCTTGGGGAAGTGCTCATGTGGCCGGGAGGGAGGCGAGAAAGGAGGGGGGGGGGGGGGGGGGGGGGGGGATTAGGTAAAGTAGGAAACCACAAGCCGCACCTAAACACTCAAAGAGCCGCAGCTTGGCCACCCCTGCTCTGAGCTAAGAATAAAAAGTCATACCTCAGAGGCTCGAGAAAAAAAAATTGCAGCGATCATATCACTCGATGGCAGAAAAGGTGTCTCGCACTGGTAGATCAGACACGGGCTCCAGAGCAGTTGCTTGCACTCACTGCCTCTCGAAAACTTTTGGGGGACATCTCAAGAGCCGGCTCCTTGAAACGCCTGTTAGTGGTTAGAAAGGAATGCTTCGGGAGGTTCAACGATATTTTATTTTGCGTGTTTTAAACTTGTCGTTTCGGAAGAAACTTTTCACGTGGAACCACGCTAAAAGACCAAAAATATACAAAAAATATTGTGTAGCATGTATGTTGCTCGTGTAGCCTTCGGCGACACTTGCTTGCCTTCCAACACAACATTGTCCGTACAACGCGTGGAGGGTGCCCCAGTATAATAGAGAACTCCGTGGCCGTCCTTCCGTCTGGTTTCAATTAGAAGAGACCTCAAAGGGACCGCCAACGTCGACAGCTTTGCTCCCTCCGACAACGAGGCAACAGTGGCGTCACGAGGGTCAGCGGCACCAGGGGCGGTAACCCGCCACAAAGCAGACCTCAAAAACGGGACCGTCCCGGCCAAAACGGGACATCTGGTCATCCTACTACAATAGTATTCAGTATTCAGTATTCAGTATTCAGCTGCACCAGAACCCTTTTGGATCAGGGCGGTCGCCCCGAAGAGGCGTCGCAGCCTCTTCGGGGCGGTCCCCGAAGAGGCTGCTGTTTTGTTTGTTGTTGTTTGTTGTTTCTCTCTCTTTTTTTTTTTTTTTTTTTGTCCTCCACAGACCTCCTGGTATGGGCCCCTCGCCTTGTGTGGTGTCGCAACTCTTTCCGAGTTGAATAAATATTATTATTATTATTATTATCATAACCTCCGAGATCCCGAAGCGCGCGCGGTCGCAGGCGCTCCTTCAGGAGCGCCTTGGCCAGATGGCGCAACCTACCTACTTTTCGCGAATGAGATATTTGTTCCTACCTTCCCCATCTTTCCCGCTTCCTTTCTCTCTTCCTCCCGGATATCCCGGATGCCCCCGGCAGGCCCGGCATGGCCAGCACCCGGCACCGGGCCTTCCCGTTTTCAACGTGGTTTCGTGTGGTAGGTTGCTTCTGGGTTCTCGCATAAGTATTTCGGCATTCAACCGAAACGTCTTCGACATCCAGTTCGGATTGCCAGTCGCGAGACAACGCAGCGCATCGTCGTACTTGCCAATCCGATGGCCCATCCGTTGCCCCATCAGATACCCAATGATGCCAAGCCGTAAGGAACCACCTGTTTGTTCGTTTTTACGAAGAGAGAAGAACCGCGTTGTTCTGTTAACTCCGATAACCATACCCGATACTTCGCCAGCGCCTGTGCGCGAGCATCGTCTTGTTATCGGGTTTTGTTATCGGAGTGCGAAGAGAAGTGGATATTTTGCCGGCAACCGGCATCGGTGCTCGGAAATTCAACTTCGCTAAAACTTTCTAGGCACTCACTGAGGTTTCCAAAGAGAGGGAAAATGTGTGTCCACATATTTAATCGACGGTAAGCGCACGCGCTGGCCATCGAGCAATAGAATTGCCAAAGCTTTCCTCGTCTGGTTTGCTGGGCAAAAAGAAAAGCAGGAGTCTGGGGTGCACCAGTGTTGAACGTTGGAGTTCTGAGATTTGCTTTTGCTAGTGAAGTTGCCGTCTTCCGTGATTACACCCGCTTAGTTTTTAGAGCGCGCCAGTGAGCATTACACACAGCACTTTTAGGGCCCGCGGATTTGTTTCCTTTTTCTCGGGCATTTCAAACTGGCATTAATTTACTCTTCTAATAATATCAGCAAATCACCCGCCGGTGGCCCAAGCCCCGCTGTCCCCCATTGCACCCACGGAAAGGGAATCCATTTAGTACAGCGACGTTTCGTCCACAACATTTGTTGGTTGTTTTTTTCAGTGATAGTTGTAAAAAAGAAATAGTGTAAATATCGCCAAATGCAATTAATGCAAAGGTGCAAGCGAGTTGGGTAAGAATGACAATAATAATCCCTGGAGAAGGGGAATCAAGGGGACAAAGGACGAACACAAATCTCCAAACACAGCTAGGTGCTCTACTGACGTGTAACTCCTGGTTAGCTCAGTTGGTAGAGCGCTCCACTGGAAATGGAGTGGTCCCTGGTTCGATACCAGGACCAGGCAGATGTTTTCGGTCGCGCACCTGTCACCAAGCTGTGTTTGGAGATTTGTGTTTGTCCTTTGTCCCCTTGTTCCCCTTCTCCAGGGATTATTATCGTCAGATATTGTTGATCATCTTTAACCCATTCCTTTCAGTATCACTTTAAAGACCCAACCACATGGACGCGTTTTTTCCGCTCTTTATCGGGGTCCGCGTCTATCCGCATCAACACACTCCTGACGAGAGATAACAGTGAAGTAAAAGTGCTAGCATGCTTGTACACTGTTTACACACACCCAAAAGCAATTGTAACATTAGGGCGTTTTGGAATAACATACACGATTTTAGTGCACGTTAGGAGGGAGCCTCTTGTCCCAGTGCCAGCACTCTGCTCGAGGCATGCCGTATTCTAGGGAGTGAAGTCAAAAACTGTTTTTGACTCTCACACTTGTTTTTCTTCAGGCTGACTTGGGAAACCTGGGAAAATGCTCTGGAGAGGAACATGCAGACACTTTGAGCTGCAAATACTATCTACAAAGGCCATACTATATCCACTCCCACACTGTCCCATGCCATAGAGAGCTGTCTGAGGCCACCTCCTTGGCACATGCACGTGTTCCAGAGCTAGATAGCGATGGACAATAGACACCAATGGTCGAAGCATGCAGGCTCAGTTTGACAGAGTTAACTCTATGACCTGGTCATGCCAATCGGAGCGATGGAGCGATGCACGTGACAGCTCTTTGCAGAGAAAGTGCACGGCGATGAAATGTTCACATGTCTCTCACTCCAATGTTCTGATTGGCTTGCCAGGGTACCAACTTCCGCCGGTTGCCGAGTCGTAGTTAAACAAAGTATAGTAGCGACCATTGCTGGCTTCTGGTGACAATTATTGTCATTAATCTAATTGCATATGGGGTCCTAAATGGATAACCTTTCTTAGGTGGGCTTCTGGTTGCCACAATCTGCTGGAGCACTTGGTGAACTGTGCTTTATGCCCCTTGCTCTGTAGCTAGCATTTCGTTCATATGGTCACCGAGGTTCCATTCAGACGGAACTCTAATTGACGTGGTTCAAACATGTGACGACCCAGTCAGCTCGCCTGGAAGTAGCAGACGACGTTGCTTTTGAATTCATCTGTACTAAACCTTGGTTAGGGGGTCGTAAGCATGTAAGTGGGTGGGTGTGTAAATTGCTCTAAATCGACACTCCGGCTTTGGTAATATGCCTTTTGTTAAGATCTAAACGGTCAAAAGTCGCAACGCATGAAGTCGCCGAAAGGTGTGCTGAACTGGCAAGGCATGCCACACACATTGCATGAGAGGCACAATATCACTTTGAGTTCACTCTTTACACCGCCATTGTGAATATGGCTTAACACTAGCCCTTCTAAACCCAACGGACCATGCTGCATAAACCAGAGAGGAGTTTGCTTTGATGGCAAAAGCAAATTCATGGCTCCTGAAGAACTCGGAGACTACTGGAAGATTAAACGAAACTGTGCAGGCTGCTATCATTCCTTCTGGATGGAACTGTATAGCTAGCTGGCTTTTGTTACATCAAGACAATGTTTTGCACTTCAATTTGGCAAGTGTGAGTTCTGTACCTTGACATAGTTTAGGTGCAGCCCAATTTTTGCCTAGGATTATATAATTTCTTTTAAACAAGGTTTCCACTCGAATGTGTGAATGTAGCATGACCGTTGGCTAAACGTGCTAGCATACCATACCACAGACCATGTCAAACAGAAGCTTGCATTCTAGAGCCGAGGGTTCTGGGACTCAATTTCTGGCATTGCCCGTTTCAACCTTTATGAATGTGCATTATAGTGGTGTGCAGTCCCATATTATTTTGTGATGCATGTTAAAGAATGAGCAGGCATACTCCACTGGCCACATATGTCATATACAGCATGAACCACTATCGCCTTGTAAGTACAAACCAATGTAATGCACTCTAAAGGCCCTAACCACGCACTTGCGCTTGACTCCGACCAACTGAGACAAGACCGGTTTTTAAGCATTTTGTGACTGCTTACGACTGGCTGCATTGCTGTGCGTCTGGTCATAAGCCGTCCTAAGAGCTTAAAAAGTGGTCTTGTCTCAGTCGGTCAGAGTCAAGCACAAGTGTGTGAATGGGCCTTAAGCACTCGTGTCTAAATTTGTTTTGGGGGGGAACAAAACAAACAGTTTAATTGTTAAGCACAGGTCCAAAGGGAGCCAGGGTCAGTGAACGCATACCATAATCAAGGACACTTAAAAAGAAACAATTTATAGTATAATTTTTTTTTAAATGATAAAAAAGACGGCAGAACAGATTGGCTATGTTTGGTTCCACCTTACTATTTTTATAGATGGCCGACTAACTGTTGCATCATTGTCCCATAGGTACCACATCGTCCACTTTTCAGATGACAGTACATATGTCGTACCGGAATGGTGGCTTGACAGATCTGGACCAAACTTAGTAGCCTTTTGGCCACCCTACAGCACAAAGCAACAACTACTGCAAGTGGTGCGGCGTAGGGACAAAATCACTCAAGACTGGTCTGTACATCCTGCACGCATTTTGCATTCATATGGTAAGTTATATTTTTAAAACAACAAACAGGGTACAAACCGATAACGGTTAAACAAAAAAAGTCGGAGTGCTGCCAAGCTAGTGTAAGTTGAACATGATGTTAAACCTGAGACTGGGGTCGGAAAACGGAAAACTCGAAGGAAGACAGAAAAGGAACTGCCAACGTCAATGACGGTTGAATGCAGGAGCAGCTGCATGCAACACTGAAGTGCCACTTTTTCCTTCCCGATTCAAGGTTAAGTGATTCACTATAACTGATCCAATGAATATATATTTGCCTTCTTATGCTGAAGGAAAAGTTGCAAACCTGAAGATGACAAACCTGAAGGTGACAAACCTGAAGACATTGATAAGTCGTGTGTACCTTTGTGCAGAAAAGCAAAGGCGGGACATTTTACTCGTCACTTAGAAGTAGTTAAGATTGTCAGGCGTCAACTAAAAGTGGCCAGATACTATGACTAGTGTAAAACGTAAGCCGTAACTTTTCTGGAGCAGGGAGGACATGGAAACATGCTTTTGATGTAGTACATTGCTTCCCAAATATATATACCCAGCGACCCACCAAAATATTGTGTTGTGACCCCCCCCCCCCCCCCCCCCCCCCTTCCTCTTTCCCTTCCCTCCCCCGTCTCCTTCCAGCTTTTTGCAATTGCCAAGGATTTTCTGTTTCGGGTCATGAACATTAATACACGGATGTGACGCTAGCATGATAGAATGAATCGACTGGGTCAGAAACATTCTAAAAAATGCAGGCCAGCAGGAATGATTGATGCTATAATAACTAAAGTGAGCCTTTTTTTTGTTTGAGCACGGTGTCTCGAAACGAATGTGGAATTTAGACACAGCATCTCTCACTTCCGGCTCGAGGTTGAGCCAGTGCCCTGTACTTCATTTTAATTGACGACACCGAGAAAAGCCAAGTTTGATTTTTTATTTTTTTAAGTTCTCGAGCTCTTGCAGCCCCTTGCATAATCTGTTGCGACCCAGAGTTTGAGAAACACTGATGTTGTATATACTTACACTTTTGGAAAAGTAGGTACCGTAGAATACCGTGCATCTGCCCACACCAGACTAAGCGCCCATTCCCAAATTTGTAGGATCTGAGAAAATACACAGAGTACATTTATATGTAAAATTGATGACCGGAGAAGGGCCCATCCCCCATTTGTTTGCGATTATCTCTAAAGTTTGAGTGGGCGCTTGCCCGGTATTTTACGGTACACACCAAAGCGCCTGTGTATACAAAACAAAAGGCTACTCATTTTCTTTTTCAAAACAAACCGTGTCTCTTGTGGCCACATTTGTTGTTTATTATTTGTGAATTTCACCTTGATTTGTTATTATGGACGACTCGCATGATGGTCGATTTTTAGAGAACAAAGGCGTCCATATTAACGAGATATCACTGTGGCGCGCTATATGAAGAAATATAGTAGCCCCAGGCTGTTATGGGTTTTTTCAAGTTTCTACTTAGCAATAAGAATAACTTCTCACGGCACTCCTGAAATATGCCAGTACAGTTTCTTTTTTTTAGTATTTCTAGTCTACTTCTTTCTGCAAGCGAAATAGAAAAGGCTCGAGGTACACCTAAGCACTTCTTATGAGTTGTGAATGCGAAAGCATGCATGTCATTCTTTCGCTCCTTATTTCGTCTGTGGCATATTTGCGTCGATGGTAGAGCGCGTGCTCTCCTCGCCGCTTGACCTTGGACGGTTCGTGTTACCAGGCGCGCTGATGGCGCGGACACGCAGTGCCATGTGGTGGCGGTCGTTGAAACTGATGTGCAGCGGCCAATGTGAGCCTCGTTCCTTGAAACTATGACGCATGCCAGTCAATGAGACCGAAACCAAAATCCACCAGCTTAACTTTGCTACTTTGGGATCGGAGAAACTAGGTGCCGTTTGGCTAGGCTTTTCACGTGGTTTCAAAACTGGGAGCCGGCTTCACTTGGAAAAAGGAGTTAAGGTGCCTTTTGACGCGGCTTCAAAGCTGATGACGTCGGCTCGCTCCATGGGACAGTTAATGCTTTCTCATTAAAAGTTGTGAATGGGGCAATGGGCGAGGACAGACTACCAGCATCTCAATGCTGTACTGGGCTCACATCGCAACTGGGCAAGGGCTAGATCATGGATGTTGTGAAACAACTTCCTCAGACTCTCCAATATTGCCTGCGACCCATATCCTTCATTGTTCTGAACACAATGCATTAGTCGACTAGCAATCATTTTCACGTTTGACATTTTCTTTTACCTTTTTAACACAGTTTTCAATATTTGATGGTGTATTTTGCTGAATCAATCACAGATGAGAATAGTCAAATACTGATTATTCCTAACTCATGTTATAACCACAGGGAAATATACTGTAGAACCCTTTATTTTCGCGGCCCCTATTTTTCGCGAATCGGTCACAGAGGACATAATCGCGGCCACTAAATTTCGCGAAATCCAGGCGCCTGCATTGAAACTCTTAAGGTTCGAATTTTTCGCGTGCCCTTAAATTTCGCGAATTCTTCAATTCGCGAAGTTCGCGAAAATTAAGGGCTCGCGAACATTAAGGGTTTTACAGTATGTGGCTTTGTCCGGTGGTGTGGCCGATATCCCCGCTAATCCTATTGACCGAATTGTCTCTATGCATAGCTCTCAAATATAGGGTGTTTGTGAGAAATCGGAACCCGGCTTTTCGCACCGCAAAAATAAACTAGATATCGCGAAGAGCTTAAACTCCGTCACAATGCAGCCCCAGCCGTCCGACCAAGATGCCAAAGTTTCAGCACCAACCGTTATCTTATTCAAAAGTTATAAGTGATTTTTTGAAATTTTCAATAGGAAAATGGGGCCCATTTTCACCCGAAAAGTTTCTGGCGCCATGGAGCTCCATGTATTCGAGAGCTCCGTCGGCCGCCATTTTCCTTTTGAAATTTTCAGAAAATTGCTTATAACTTTTGAATAAGATAACGGTTGGTGCTGAAGCTTCGGCATTTTGCTCGAATGGCTCGGCGTACGTTTTGACAGAGTTGGAGCCCCCGCAATGTCGTTTATTTTTGCGGTGCGAAAAGCCGGGTTCGGATTTTTTTTACAAACACCCGGCAGTATCATGGCTGAGTCACTTCAAATGAAATAAGTTGGATCCTATTTAAACAGTGTAGGGGCTGGTTCTTTTAGTGTGGTTGCTCAATAGCAGCAAAGCGCACAACTGAACGTACATCGCTGCATTCAGTTACGGGCTCTATATATATATCGGCAGCACCATAGTGCGGCGACCGTTGGGGCTTCCACACCTTGTAAACTATGTGTGGCAAGGCGCGCAGACATGTAAGCCGCCACGGCTGCTAGTTACCAAATGATCAAACTATTTTAGGTAAGAAAACTGGCTGAAGTAGACATAGACTTACATGTTAGTTTGTACTGCATAAAAGTGTTATGTTTTTCTTTCTAACAGCTACTTTGCAGCAAGCTCTGGACAGAATAGATGAGGCAGAGGACACGTCTAGCTTGGAGTCCGATAGCCCTCAGCAGCCTGTGCGAAAGCGCTCCAAGCCCAGGAGACTGTTTGATCACGGGGAGAACAGGCCTCCTGCTGAGCCACAACAGGGTGCCTGCTTCCGTAGGTAGATTGTTGTATACAGTAGATCGACATTACGAGGCCATGAACTTTAGTCCTTTAATTTTAGTGATAGTGTTCACTACAGTGATAGATCGCCATCATGCCACAGTTCTGTTTTGTCCACAAATGGTTCTTTGCCTCAGTGATGCTAGAAATATACTAAGTGCAGCAAAATAATATAGAACTTGATGAAGTAAAACATATGAATTCCAGAGTATGACACATTAGAAGGCCGTCAAGGTGCAACCAGGTTTTCTTCAAAAAAATTACAGTTAACCTTATAGTACAAGTAAAATAACTGCTGAAGCATTATTGGGTACCCAACGTCCACATCTTGTGCGTAATAAAATGTTACACACATAATAAAAACTACACACATCTCGTGTGTAATAAAAAGTGGGAACATGTGACCCTGAACAGTGCTTGCACTGCACGAGCGTGCGTGCCTGGCAGGAACGCTGAAAGCCTGGAGCTCGCTTCCGCTACGCTCACGCTTAAAGTGAAACGGAGTATAGAATATATTTTCAAGAATCAACAGTGCAGATAAGCATTTTTATATTTTTGATTTTCAAGTGCAACTCTACTCTCTTAGCAGATTGAATTGCTGTGTGGAGAACATGTTATACAGTCGCCGACTGATTTTTCGGTCTTCAAAGAAACCGAAAAAACATCCAAATAATAGAGTATCCCGAAAAATTAGCAGATTACAAAACTCTCCTTTATTACGTCTAAGCGGTTTAAAAAAGTTGTAAATAGTGCCTTGCTTCAGGTTACACCTCCATTTGCATTCGGCAACTTTTATTAGCTTGAGAGTCACTGCCTTCTTTTGTAGCGTTATGGTCGAGTACCTTCTGCGCTTCTTAGCGACACATTGCGGCGGCAAAAGAACAGATGGGGCAATGACGTCCAAGCCAGCATAGTCCGAAAACACGATTCACCGAAACGAGACTGAGATGAGAGGTGCAAGTCTACGACTGCAATGGTGAATGAACTTCGTAAAATGGATGCTTGGGTAAGTTGGGTATCCATCGTGTAGGAAACATGTAGGAAACACTCGAGCGTAATATGTGTGATAGACATAGCCATTTGGTAGGTGCAGAAGACAACAAAATGAGCTATAATAAATTTTGATACTGGTAAAAGAAAAAGGAAGTAGACGAAAATACAAACTGAGTTGTAAGTTAGCGCAATGTGAGTGAATTCAATTTTGCACTATTTCTTACATGGCAAATGAACAAGGCAAACTGGTAACAATGATGATGATGATGACGCACAGCTAGAGGAAAAAACAAAAAAGCTGTACAGCGTCACCTAGCAGTAGGACTTAGCAGTACTTAAGTAGCACTGCCAAACCAAGCCAATCCATGTGCAGCCAACATGGTGTCCAAAATGGCCGCCTCTCGGTGGTATTTCCCGCTGATCGCTCGCAACAATTTTGTCGGAAAAGTCAAATTTTCTGACTTCTAGCTGTCTGGAAACATTGGTCGTGAATATGCACAATGTCTATCGGTTAGGTCAGGGTTCCTCCTTTAGGTTCGAAATATCAAACAAGTCCGAATTATCGGCGTCCGAAAAGTTGGTCGGCGACACCCATAAATGGACAAAGGACATTTGGTATAATGGTAGTGTGACCTTCAGTAGCTCAGATCATGTTTTGTTGGGTGAAAGAAATATTGTAGAGATTTGCCATGTGTGCTGATGGCAGATCTCCACAATATTCTTTTTGCAAAGTGGGAACTTACATGAAAAGCAAACTTGTCTGTTTTTGTTTTTTAGAACTGGCATGCATGGGGCTACTAGGTTGATGTCTGACTCTATGATGGCTCCTAAACTTTGTTTTAGCATTTCTTGGCAGAGGTCTAATACTGTGACCACCGTGATCCAATTTAATGTGTGGAGCGAAGCATGTGCTCCGACAGTACATGATCATGTGCCTTTTTCCGACATTCTGATTCGCTTGCTGGGGCCATATCCATTGCCACTTTGCTAAGTTACGCTGAGATGGGCTAAGTTACGCTGAGTTGTCTGTCACTTGCGAATCAACTCCATTTCTGAGATACATTTCCTGTAACATTCTTGTGTGCTTAACCTCAGGTCTAGTTCTGCCAGCCTTCCCTACATCGAGTCATTTCTTATTTAGATTGTTATTTTTAACTCTGAAGGTAAACTGTGCAGCTTGCTAACATGATCCTTGTTCCTTCAACAAGCAATCAGGAAGGGAGCAAATTATCCGAAAAAATAGACTTCTCATTCTGGTGCCACAACTTGATATAGTCTGCTGAAACTGACATTTTTGTTTACTAGCGCAAGACTCGCCTCATGATGAGGAACCTGCAGTGTTTCACAACCTCGAGGTCGCAAGTCGTAGAGGTGAGGAAAAACTTTAGACATGCAATCATGTTAGGTGCCTATACTACACTTTTCTTTTGTCACATTACTTGATTCTAGAAGTTTCTGTTAAAAGGTCTTTAAAGGGCATTACAGTTTCTCAGTTATGGCTTCTCTCGTTTAAGCATCTTGACACCATCATCTAATGTTTTATTTTACAAACATTAATTTTTTCAATTAAGATAAGGGTTCTCAAGGCTTTTAAATCTTGCAGCAGACGTGTGAGACGCCGAAAGAGCCAAGTCTTCGAGTGCATGCAAGGGGACGGTTGAGTTGCATTGGCTTCAGGGCTTGTAATGTCACCAGCCCCTCAGACGCGGCGGGCTTCCCAAATGGGGCGGATCTGAGGGTCCTGAAAATAAATTAATGTATTCGCGTAAATAATGCGTCATTTACGAAACAAATTTACTACATATTTAGTAACATTTAGTGGGTACTAGCAGTATAATTATCTCATATTTTATTTTTGGGGTGTCCTAACCCCTTTAAATAGAGCACAAACTTGCTTAACTCGCTCACTTACAAAAGCCCACTCCGAATGATGTCACACCGCTGATTCCATGACTCGTAGGCGGCTGCAGGTCAGGAGATAATGTGTTTTTTCTTTTGCGATTATGCAGCGGAATACAAGTATTTCGTAAGGTGGCACGTTTTCTCTCACTTGTGCTGAGATCAACAATAAGAAACATACAAGCTGCAAATTCTTTCAGCGTAAAAATTGTTGCACTGCCCCTTTAATTTTTGCTTGCCTCGGGACTTATGTTGAAGAAAACAAGGCTCAGATATGGGATTCTGCAACCTAATTAGGCAATGCATGTGAACCAAATACTTGTACAACATCTGGCTACTACTATCAAGACCGGTTATGACAAAGTCGGTTATAACGAAATAGCGGCTACAGCGAAGCGATCATGGTTTCCCATTCCCTTTTGCACTTTGTTGACGGAAGTCGGTTGTAACGAAATAGCGAATATAGCGAAGTGATTTCCGATTCCTAGCAAAATGGACAATTGGGCGAGTTGGTAAGAGTTCATTATAACTTACAGCGCGACTAGGATTCCTGTTGACTTCGTTGTAACTGGTCTCAACAGTAATAGGAAAACAGATAAAAGATGTGACTGTAAAAGAAAAAAAAAGCAGCCTTGCAAACAGTCTAACACGGGATGTGTTCCAGGTTAATACAAAATACGGCTGCAGATTCCGATCTCCCTCTGTGAAGCTTGGGTTTTTCTTATTCAAGGAAGCTTCGATTCAGGGTTTTTCAGTTATCTCCTATATCGATAAAACCAGCGCAGGGGTTGCTTTTCGCTGTTTTTCAGCATATTATAGAAACACTAAACCTTAGTTACCATGAAGGCACATTCCCTAATGTACGTGATGAGGGTGAACAGCTTAGAGAATGTGGACGAAGAAGAGGCCCAAACATGACAGGACACTGCTGTACTTACAACTGAAATTTAAGAGCTGAGAAGGCACAAAGAAAACAGACGTGTTAGTTAATCATATTTTAAAAAAAAAACATATACAAGCTCGCACCGAGATAAATGCACTAAACTCTGTTTCACCTTACGTTGAACTGTGGTGGACACTACGAGCCGCCGGAGCGAATCCTTAGCTAGTAGAGTATTGCGGGACATACATGCGGAGAGGGAAGTCTCGTGAAAAGGAAGGAGGACACCAACTGCGGCCCCCAGTGAATAGGACTGCTCCCTTAATCTGTCATTTAGACGCCCCCCTTTGTCTGGCCTGCATAACACTTGCATGATAAGGGGATTTTGCAAACAACACGCAACGCACACGTCTCAAAGGTCTTTTTTCGCGCCTTGGTACACTATGCGTACAAATGCTTTTCAGCGCTGCAGAAGCTGTTAGTGTAGGCCTGATTTTGTCAAGGTCACAATTCTCAAAGCACAGATGGAAAAGCTACGAGAGAAATTATTGAGGTAATCTTTACCTCAAGCCTGGAGGACGAGTGCGTCAGCGAACCCTCTTTGGCGGTGTCAGAGAAGAAAGTTGCGTTCCTCTGATCAGGAATGAAGGGTGTCGTCTAGTGTTTTCATCTCGATGATCACACGGTGCCTGGTTGGCGAGTCTGTATGTTTTTTTATATGATCAACTAACATGTTTGCTTTCTTCGTGCCTTTTTGGCTCTTAAAGGAGCACTGACGGGGTGTTTATGCTCGCCAAAGTTTTTATTTGAACATGACCTATAAGAGCCCAACTACCCAAAGCACAATTTGCGGCTCGAAATTCTTTTTTTTTTTTCCCCAATACAGCCGGTCAAGAATTGGCCAGTTGCAGTTGCACTCACTCTCGTTTCCATGGTCATGTGGTGTTCAAATTCATAGGTCATCTAAGGCAGACATTCAATATTACAAATAGAAAGGAATAGGAACCCCATTTTTGTAGCATTCAAAAAGCTCCAAATATGTTGATTGAATAAAAAATAAAGCTCACAAATCACAGGAAGCACATGTATGTATACGTCGTTCTCAATATGGTGACGTACCATGGGCTGGACGACGCGATGGCGGTGGACGACGAACCAACGTTGCTACGAACGTAGGGCTGCTACTTTGGAACTAGTTTGTGGTACCGGCCAATCGATCTTCAAGCACAACAACAACATTGAGGGGAAGGGATATAAGTGCAAAACAATTGCAGGAACAACAGTTCACACAAGTTAGTCGTCATCGTTGTCTGCTTCAGAAGCTGGAGAAGAGGAGGAAAAAAAATGTGATCGGGTGTAGCCACGTGACTTCCGGCCATGAGCTTCCATGCTCGTGTTTCAGTGTCGGTTTCGAGCAGTTGAGGTTTCTGGCTCTATTAAATATATATTTGGCAGCCAAATTTTGGTTGGGTAGTATTCTGACACCATATTAAATTGCCTGGCAAAAAACAAAAAATTATTTTTGGGGGTGTCAGTGTCCCTTTAACCTCCCGGTAAAAGTACAGCGTTGTCCTGTCGTGTTTGTGTCTCTTTTTCGTATGCATTCTCTAAGCTGTTGATCGCCATCATGTGCCACATTTACCAACTCGTCCAATTTGCTATCTCAGTACATTCTGTAGTATATTTTTGTCAGGCCCGTGAGTGACTTTTAGTTGTGATGATTGCCGTCTTCGTACTAATGTTCCATTTATTTTTAGTGGTGCCAGTGGAAGCGGTTGGTGCAGCTGCTCTGCCAAACGGTTAGTTCAACTCTTTCAGATATCGTAAATTTCCGAAAGAACGCCCACCCAAAATGAAGAGATAAATGGTGAAAAATATAGGGTGGGCTATCTTTGGGGACGCCACAGCAAAACCTTATAAAATATTAATGATAAACACCCTGGCACCGGCTACAAACCACGTGATGCGGGAACTGATCGCGGACACCGCAAATTCGCGTTTCACGATGCGATAAACACGTGTGAATTCGCTACAAACTCCTGTGTCACAGGAAAGGATACCATAGGTTGCTGATGCAGCAGATTTGCATTTCACGGTGCTACATACACGCAGGAACAACTCTCGTGTCACGGGAGCCGATATCGCGCGCGCACATCGAGGACAAAAGCGCGGGAACCAGCTAGGAACTCGCTTGTCAGACGCGAGTTCATTTGCGCGGTTGATGCGATTCCGGTCGAACGTCGCGTGATGTCCGGCGGGAATCGGGGGTGGGCGATGTTTCGGAACTTTATGGTAGATTGATTAGTTTTACTGACATGGCCCCTTCACTTTCCACTTGTGCTTGTCTGAACCTGTCAAAACAAGGTCTGTGGCTATTTGTGGAGAACTTTTCATTTACATGTTTTATGTACACGTTCTGTTTACAGTGACGTTTCATGGCGACTCATTTAGTGCACCGGATATCATATCTACACAATCATCGGTTGACCTATTTTTTAAGTTTTGAAAATCTTAATGTTTGGAGGGGTGGGGGGGGGGGGTCAACTTATAATTGGAATTAAGGCATCCTATCGCCTACGAAGACTAAACGGTCATGATATTGGGGACACCGTGACGGCAGAAGAACAGTTGGGGCAATGACGTCCAAGCTAGCGTAGTCCGAAAACACGATTCACCGAGACGAGACTGAGATGAGAGGTGCAAGTCCACGACTGCAATGGTGAATGAACTTCTTAAAATGGATGCTTGGGCGAGTTGGGTATTCATCATGTAGAAAATATGTGGGAAACACTCGAGGGTAATATGTGTGATAGACATAGCCATTTGGTAGGTACAGAAGACAACAAAACAAGCTATAATCAATTTTGATACTGGTAAAAGAAAAAGGAAGTAGACGAAAATACAAACTGAGTTGTAAGTTAGCGCGACGTGAGTGATCTTTTTTTCGTTGTGCATGTACTTTCAGTGAGTGAATTTAATTTTGCGCTATTTCCTACATGGCAAATGAACGAAGCAAAATGGTAATGATGATGATGATGATGCACAGCTAGAAGAAAAAAAAAAGCTGTACAGCGTCACCTAGCAGTAGGACTTAGCAGTACTCAAGTAGCACTGCCAAACCAAGCCAATCCATGTGCAGCCAACATAGTGTCCAAAATGGGGTGGTGTTTCCTGCTGATCGCTCGCAACGATTTTGTCGGAAAAGTTGAATTTTCTGACCTCAAGCTGTCTGGAAACATTGGTTGTGAATATGCAAAATGTCTATCGGTTAGGTCACGGTTCCTCCTTTAGGTTCGAAATATCAAACAAGTCCGAATTATCGGCGTCCGAGAAGTCGGTCGGCGACTGTAAACTGACTCCCAGAAGCAAAATAAACATTATTCATAGTGTACACTATATCACACAAAATAGTCACAAACCTTCCCTCATGAAAATGCATGTTGACTACTGACCAGTTATGAACCCATAAATGGACAGAGGACATTTGGTATAATGCTAGAGCGACCTTCAGTAGCTCAGATCATGTTTTGTTGGGTGAAAGTAAAATTGTAGAGATTTGCCATGTGTGCTGATGGCAGATCTCTACAATATTCTTTTCGCAAAGTGGGAACTCACATGAAAAGCAAACTTGTCTGCTTTTTTTAGGAACTGGCATGCATGATGCTACTAGGTTGATCTCTGACTCTATGATGGCTCCTAAACTTTGTTTTAGAATTTCTTGGCAGAGGTCTAATACTGTGACCACCGTGATCCAATTTAATGTGTGGAGCGAAGCATGTGCTCCGACAGTACATGATCATGTGCCTTTCTCCGACATTCTGATTGGCTTGCTGGGGCCATATCCATTGCCATTTTGCTAAGTAACACTGAAATGGGCTATAGTTGTCTGTCACTTGCAAATCAAATCCATTTCTGAGATAAATTTCCTGTGACATTCTTGTGTGCTTAACCTCAGGTCTAGTTCTGCCAGCCTTCCCTACATCAAGTCATTTCTTATTTAGATTGTTATTTTTAACTCTGAAGGTAAACTGTGCAGTTTGCTAACATGATCCTTGTTCCTTCAACAAGCATTCAGGAAGGAAGCAAATTATCTGGAAAAATGGACTTCTCATTCTGTTGCTCAACTTGATATAGTCTGCTGAAACTGACATTTTTGTTTACTAGCGCAAGACTCGCCTCATGATGAGGAACCTGCAGTGTTTCACAACCTCGAGGTCGCAAGTCGTAGAGGTGAGGAAAAACTTTAGGCATGCAATCATGTTAGGTGCCTATACTACACTTTTCTTTTGTCACATTACTTGATTCTAGAGGTTTCTGTTAAAAGGTAGGGCATTACAGTTTCTCAGTTATGGCTTCTCTCGTTTAAGCATCTTGACACCATCTAATGTTATATTTTACAAACATTAATTCTGGGGGAATTCAGTGTCCATTTAAGACAAGGGTTCTCAAACTTTTAAATCTTGCAGCAGGCGTGTGAGACGCCGAAAGAACCAAGTCTGCGAGTGCATGCAAGGGGACGGTTGAGTTGCATTGGCTTCAGGGCTTGTAATGTCACCAGCCCCTCAAACGCGGTGGGCTTCCCAAATGGGGCGGATCTGAGGGTCCTGCGAATAAATCAATGTATTCGCGTAAATAATGCGTCATTTACGAAACAAATTTACTGCATATTTAGTAACATTTAGTGGGTACTAGCAGTATAATTATCTCATATTTTATTTTTGGGGTGTCCTAACCCCTTTAAATAGAGCACAAACTTGCTTAACTCGCTCACTTACAAAAGCCCACTCCGAATGATGTCACACCGCTGATTCCATGACTCGTAGGCGGCTGCAGGTCAGGAGATAATGTGTTTTTTCCTTTGCGATTATGCAGCGGAATACAAGTATTTGGTAAGGTGGCACGCTTTTCTCTCACTTGTGCTGAGATCAACAATAAAAAACATACAAGCTGCAAATTCTTTCAATGTAAAAATTGTTGCACTGCCCCTTTAATTTTTGCTTGCCTCGGGGCTTATGTTGAAGAAAACAAGGCTCAGATATGTGATTCTCCAACCTAATTGGGCAATGCATGTGAACCAAATACTTGTAAAACATCTGGCTACTACTGTCAAGACCAGGTTATGACGAAGTCACTTCTAACGAAATAGCGGCTACAGCGAAGCGATCATGGTTTCTCATTTCCTTTTGCACTTTGTTGACAGAAGTCGTTATAATGAAATAGCAGATTCAATATTACAAATAGAAAGGAATAGGAACTCCATTTTTGTAGCATTCAAAAAGCTTCAGATATGTTGATTGAATAAAAAAATAAAGCTCACAAATCACAAGAAGCACATGTATGTATATGTTATTCTCAATATGGTGACGTACCATCGGCTGGACGACGCGATGGCGGTGCACGACGAACCAACGTTGCAACGGACGTGGGGCTGCTACTTCGGAACTGTAGTTCGTGGTACCGGCCAATCGATCTTCAAGCACAAAACATTGAGGGGAGGGATATAAGTGCAAAACAATTGCAGGAACAATGGTTCACACAAGTTCGTCGTCATCGTTGTCTGCTTCAGAAGCTGGAGAAGAGGAGGAAAAAAAATGTGATCGGGTGTAGCCACGTGACTTCTGGCCATAAGCTTCCATGCTCGTGTTTCAGTGTCGGTTTCGAGCAGTTGAGGTTTCTGGCTCTATTAAATATATATTTGGCTGCCAAATTTTGGTTGGGTAGTATTCTGACACCATATTAAATTGCCTGGCAAAAAACAAATTATTTTTGGGGGTGTCAGTGTCCCTTTAACCTCCCGTTGAAAGTACAGCGTTGTCCTGTCGTGTTTGTGTCTCTTTTTCGTATGCATTCTCTAAGCTGTTCATCGCCACCATGTGCCACATTTACCAACTCGTCCAATTCGCTATCTCAGTACATTCTGTAGTATATTTTTCAGGCCCGTGAGTGACTTTTAGTTGTGATAATTGCAGTCTTTGTACTAATGTTCCATTTATTTTTAGTGGTGCCAGTGGAAGCGGTTGGTGCAGCTGCTCTGCCAAATGGTTAGTTCAACTCTTTCAGATATTGTAAATTTCCGAAAGAATGCCCACCCAAAATGAAGGGATAAATTGTGAAAAATATGGGGTGGGCTATCTTTAAGGACGCCACAGCAAAACCTTATAAAAAATTAATGATAAACACCCTGGCACCGGCTACAAACCACGTGACGCGGGAACTGATCGCGGATTGCCGCGAATTCGCGTTTCACGATGCGATAAACGCGTGGGAATTCGCTACAAACTCCTGTGTCACGGGAAAGGATACCACAGGTTGCTGACGCAGCAGATTCGCATTTCACGGTGCAACATACACGCGGGAACAACTCTCGTGTTACGGGAGCCAATATTGCGCGCGCACATCGCGGACAAAAGCGCGGGAACCAGCTATGAACTCGCTTGTCAGACGCAAGTTCATTTTCACGGTTGATGCGATTCCCGTCGAACATCGCGTGACGTCCGACGGGAATCGGGGGTGGGCGATGTTTCAGAACGTTCCGGTAGATTGATTAGTTTTACTGACATGGCCCCTTCACTTTCCACTTGTGCTTGTCTGAACCTGTCAAAACAAGGTCTATGGCTATTTGTGGAGAACTTTTCATTTACATGTTTTATGCACACTCATCCTTTTGACAGTGACGTTTCATGGCCACTCATTTAGTGCACCGGATATCATATCTACACAATCATCGGTTGACCTATTTTTTAAGTTTTGAAAATCTTAATGTTTGGAGGGGGGGGATGGGTCAACTTATAATTGGAATTAAGGCATCCTATCGCCAACGAAGACTAAACAGTCATGATATTGGGGACACCTTTGTCTGCTACGGGCTTTGCCAGCTACTGCAAAACCCTTAATGTTATCGAGCCCTTAAAGGGCAACTCCGCTTCATTTTTGATTTTGTGAAAGCAATGCAGTCCTCTTCAGTATCGCCTAGGAAGACCACACGTCAAATATTACGACGCAGTTCTGTCTAAATGTTTCTTAAACGGACCATCAAACTTTGCAACTCGCCAGGTTGCCAAAATCGGCTGACTCGGGCGGGCGAAACCAACAGCACAGTCAAAGCTACGGCATGGGTGCAGTCAACATTGAGCTAAACGTCTATCACCATTACCCCCTTTTGCTTGTTTTTACTTCTCTGGGCGAGGGTAGAGGATGACGTCAGCTACGCTTCCTCCGGCCGCCTGGCTGTAGTCTCGCCGTTACCGCCGTTTCTCGCGTCGCAACCGCAAGCGTCGTCTCACCGCTGTTTCGTCCACACTACGGACACCATGTGCGCAGACTTATGCCGCAGTTGTGCTGACGTCGTCGAATTTCGTAGACTCCAAAACGTGGCGAAGAGTGCGGTGCAGACCTATCCAGTGACTTTAGTGCAGACGATACTTGCGCCTGGCACACGCCCGCCCCAATCCCTCCCGTCGTTCTGTAGAGGATCACGTGACATCTCTTACCACGTGATGGCCGTGTTCTTGGCGGCCAGCGGCCAATGTTGCTGGACGGAGCTGAAGTTTCGGTTTCGATTTCCGCTCGTGTTTAAAATTATATTTAAAAATATGTATCTCATTTTTCGCGAAGCAAACGACGTAGTGTCTTTACTAGGGCTTTTTAATGCGAAATCACTCATTATCCCGAAATTTTCGGACTTGAGTGGAGTTGCCCTTTCATTTTCGCGAATTAAAAATTCACAAAATTTAAGGGCACACGAAAATTTCGGTTTTTTTACAGTTTCAATGCAGGTGTCTGGAATTCGCAAAATTTAGTGGCTGCAATTAGGTACAGTCTACGCTCACTACAACAGACCTGGTTACAACAGACATTTGGATATAACATACCGATTTGTGAAGTTCGGTTGGTTTTCCTGTACATGCCATGGACTCAACTTCATATCTGCATACAACATACTCCTCTTACAACAGACCAAAACCTTGGTCAAAATCAAGGTCTGTTATAACGAGCTGAGACTGTATGTCCTCTTTGACTGATCCGCGGAAAATGGGGGCCGCGAAAATAAAGGGTTTACACTATATATCTGTGCCATTCTGCCACCTGCTTACAAGTTTTTTTTTTTTTTAAGTATGCAAATGGATATCACAATTTGCACATGGGCACGGAGAGCACAGATGCATAGTGACAAATGGCATGTTATGGCCGCACGGAGTGGGTGTGGTAACCATTGATGCAAGAGCCACGCTGGAACGGCTGGAAGAGCCTCTCACTGTCATTCCTTGCATAGCTCTGCTCCCCTGAGGAACCGTCATCAGGATGCTGGCGGCCAAGGCATTGTGCATGGAACAACTTGTCGACGAAACGTCGATGGGTGTGTCGATGAAACCAACTGTAGATGAAACGTCACAGTCAACGTAACTACCTGTCAATGAAACATTGTTTGATGAATTGATTGCCACTGGCTAAAACTACATGTGTTCCTGTGAGAGAAAGAATGCTTCAAAGTTGTTAGGGACATTTTCAAGAAAATTACATTTAATTGGCATTGCCATCTGGTCGATAGTACAGTAAAACCTCGTTAATTTGAATCTCATGGGACCGGCAAAAATGTCCGAATTATCCGAAAGTCGAAATATCGAAAGGACAAAGAAAACTGCACGAAAATGTTTCCCTGTGACATACCTTTATTTTGAGAAGAAATCTGTTATTGCCGCTTGCTTTCTGGACGACATTTTGGCGGAGAGGCTACTTTCCTTAGTGCGGTCGAGTGCTCCACCGCACCCGCACTGTCAGAGCTACACATCCCGTGCGCTGATGATTTAGCACAGCAAGGCCTCTTCTAGTTTCGGGTGCACCAACTTCCACAGCTGCTTTCTTTTTGCGTTGAACTTCTCGCTCTCGGAAGCCTGTAGGATCTCGGCCTCAATTTTCACGTACGTGGCCAAAGTGCTTCTCTTGATGTCGTAACTTTCCATCACTTGTTGTCGAGAGACGCCGTCCTTCAAGGCCCTCAGTATTTCCACTTTCGTCGCTAAATTCTTGGCCTGGTACAGCTGCAACGGAAAACGAGTAGCACAACTGACCGATGATCGGAGCGGCAAAATCGCGACACCCGGCGCTACTTTTCCCGTGCGCGCCGATAGCAAGAGTGCCAGTCACGTTGCATATTTCAACGCGGGGGTGGCCGGCCAAAAAATGAGGGAGAAGATAGCTGTTCAAATGCAAGCTTTAGGATGGGCTGCTTTCTGCCGGCCGCCCCGCGTTGAGGCATGAAACGTGACTGCCACTCTTGCTATCGGCGCGCTCGGGAACAATAGCACCGCGTGTCGCGATTTCGCCGCTCCGGTCGTTGGTCACTTATGCTACTCTTTTTTCGTTGCAGCTATACTTCTGTCGCTTACATGCCAGTAGAGTGCCTCAATGTCCTTCTGTTTAGGGTGATGCCATTGTTTGTAGTACCCGATGCCGACAGCACGCATTCACAGGGAAAATACAAAGAAATTGCAGGAAACAAAATGTCGCCGTAGCACATTCAGCGCCACGAGCGCGTGCAGGGACACACTCTTTCACGCACTTCAGAACAAAAAATAAAAATAACCGTTCGAAACAAAATGGCCAGATGTCATCACCCCAAGCAAAGCGCACATGAAGGCACCCTACATGCCAGGAGAGTAGCGCGCTGACACACGGCAATCCAGAGCAAAACTGGTGCGAAACATGGAGAACCGGAAGAGCGAAGAACCATGGGAAAAGCGGAAAAACCACGTGTGCACCTCAGATGGATAGCGGTGATACCCTTCGGAACGGACGGTAGCTTGCGCCACCTGTCGAATTTGTCCGAATTAACCATAGCGCATCACATTCTCTTTGAATTAATGCGCGTTTGGTGCCGGTCTGGGACCTGAAGAAACTACGACCCGATCGACGTGATGGTAGCGGTTTTATCAGAATGCGAACATGGCGGGCTTCTGCGCGTGACCCCGTTGCCCACTTTTTCGTTGTCCCGTGTCCATTCTCCAACATCCTCCCACCCAACAAAGTCACACCGACTGTTTTGTCGGAATTCCTAGACGGTAAAGAAGTTGGATGGGTCTTCTCTTCACGCGACTTCCGAGTCGAATAGTTCAGGCACGCACTTTCCCATCTCGACCAGGGAAGCTCTCGTCGACGACGGCCAGATATCGAAATGTTCTTGGGCGATGGTCGTTCCTGAGAAGCGCCACATCTCTCACTTGAATGCTGCTTGAGTCAGATGAGCCTACCGTGTTTGCAGATTGCAACTGCCAAGCGGCCAAATCTGAAAGATTTCACGTTACTCGTCCTTCGCCGCTGGCTCCGTGTGAGCATTCGCTTCTCGGGAACGGGAGTAGAACATTTCCGCCACTTCCTGATTATCCTGGGTGGAACTTCGGGCCCGTGATCGGATGACGACCCGCCGGCGACGCTTTTTCATTGCAATATCTTGCATTTCCACCAAAAGCTGTTCAAAAAGGGCATTCAAATGGAGCCCCGCTTCGTCACTCACAAAGTCCTGCAAGTAGCGGTAACCGTTGCTCTCGCAGAACGTTCCCAAGAGATGTCTGAGGGTTTCGGTAGAGATTTTGTAACCCAGTAATCCACTTGACCCTTGCGCACTCTTTTCTATGAGGCCACGAACAACTTCGCCAACAACTGCGCGTGACCCCGTTGCCCACTTTTTCGTCGTCCCGTGTCCATTCTCCAACAGCCCATTGACTAATACACACGTTTGACGGGACCGGATTGGCAGTTCAAATGGACCTTTTTCACATACCGACGGCACCAGGCGGTGGCTGCACGAACTAAAAATCGAGGAAGTGACCTACCTGCGCTACCAATCGATAATGGGAGCTACGCTACCAGTTTCTTCGCTCTCCGAGCAGCGGCGCGTGCCTAACGCTACTCTTAAAGAGGGGGGGGGGGGGATCTGTGGCGTCCACCCAAACGTCATGTTTTTCTTTCCGTCCACTTTCTTTTTTTGTGTAACACAATTATATATATGTTGCAATTACGTGTTCTACTCGCTGATCCACAGCCTCCTTCCGAATTTCCTCGATTTCTAGTGCCGACTTCCGCCGCTTGGCATCGAGTGCTCGCGCGTGCGCAGAACGCTTCTCGGAAAAGGTCCATTATCCGAATTTGCGAATTAGCGTGGGTTGAATTAACGAGATTTTACTGTATAAATGTATGTACCTTAGTCAGAATCTGAGTGCATATGAAAATATTCTAGTGATGGCACAATCGAGTTTTTTTGTTTTACGAGTGGTCAGTATGGCCCTGTTACCTTTGCGCTCTAAATCCTGCTAATGGTTTTGGTGTCTACACCAAAATTAAATGTTGTAGACCTCATTGAACCCAGTGAAATGAGAATTTCATAGTCAGTTTTACGTAATGCATTTGTTTTTGATCTCAAGGCAATTTCTAATCAACAGGTGCAGCACCACATCTCAGTGCTGTGGAGCAGGACGTCTGTGCTTGTGGTGCATCAGGTAGGTCAATAGATATGCTTCAAAATTGTAATGTGTAAGAATGGTGCCTCTAATTAAAAGTAATCGTGTCATCTTTTTCGGAGACTCTGGCAAAGTCTGAATATTAAAAATGAGTATAAAAATGAGTACTGCTTCATTGTTGAGTCTCAACCCAAGTTCATATATTGATCTTAATTTCTTTTTGGAACACCTTTTGCAGACTAATTGTTTCTTTGCACACAGATTGCTTGCATCATAAAAAATAAAATCTAGAATAAATAATGGCTTGTGAAAAATTTAAACAACGTTGATGGAAGTTTGGGTATCATGAGACAAAAGAAATGAAAGGAGTATTTCTTGCATCATTCCTCATATTATTTGTGTTATTTTTAAGCCATCGGTGTTTTTGGAACAATTATTTTTCTGCTCAGTCATCGACTGTAGAAGTTGAGAATACCTATCTCTGCTGCTGTAGTATTCCAACTACTGTTGTTATTTGCTTGGCAAAAACTACAGTGGAACCTCAATTGTATGTCCTGGGTTTATGCGACGTCCCGCATTTTATGATGCTTTGGCACAATCCCCGGCAAAATCCCGATAGAAACAATGCGTTAGAAGTTTGGATTTCACAACGCGCATAACACGGATTCCACATCGCAATTGTGCTCGTGGCTGTATTTTTGCTCTTTCCTCCTTTCTCGGGGATGTGGTATTTCCTCTCTTTGTTTAATCTCCTTCGTCGGCAGTTTTGCTTTCGGTTGTTTCCTCCCTTTTGCCACCTTTCAATCGCTCTTTCATCACTGTTTTTATTTGCTCTTTTTTCTTTTGACATTGTGCTCCCATGCTGCGAGGAAAAGGCGGCAGGTTTCTGTTTGTGATTTCAATAATGAAAGTCATGTGCCCTTTGCGCCAAACTGTGTCACGAACGGAAGTCTGCTTCACAGGGATGGAAGTGCCGCACCATATGCGCCAAATTGTGCCATGAACTCAAAGTGCCATTTTCGCTCAGAATTGCTCCACACCTGCTCCGATATGGGCAAAGCAAAATGAAAAATTATTTTTGGTCGACTCTAGTATTTGGAGAAGTAGGAGGAAAGGAAAATGGTACTAATATTTATAGTTTGTTTATCTTAGGTCAGAGTACAGTCAAAGGCACAAACAATTACAACCACAAACACATACTGAAAGCGCAAGTCACAGAACATGCACTGCACTTGATTTGTTTAGTCTATGAAAGACCATGCACAGGAAGATGGAAAAATACCATTATGTCATGCTTTGGCGCTGGTTGGTCCCATTAACGCGTAGCGGCGGTTGCGCTTTAAAGTTAAGGTGAAACAAAGTATTGAGATTGCTCATCAACAGCGCTGATTGGTTGATGTGTTGGCAGATCGATCGCCGACATCGTCTAAATTTCCAGGTGATGTCGGCAATGCGAGGAGCTAAAAGTGTCGAGAAAACATTGCCAAATTCTAGGGTGGCGGCTACTGTGATAAGGCAACCAGGGTTTTGAACTCCTCATGAGATCACTTAATTATCGTGTCTGTCCTATGCCTCTGGGCCACCTTTCACCAGCGCGCATGTCGAGCTTCATCGCTTTGCACCGGGGTGCTAGGTGCAGCAACGGACATGGGTGCGCGCCTGGGTTAGCGTGATAGGCTCAGTAATTATTAGGGATGGACCGAATTCGCCGAACTTCAAATTCGGTAAAGTTTGGCACATGCCGAACTTTTGAAGGAAAGTTTGGCAAAGATTGGGCGAAAATTCAGCAAACGTCTGGCGCACACGCCAGAACGCGATGGGGCCATGGATTGCAAATGGTTGCCGTGCGGTTACTATCGTACAGTGTAGTACTACCAGCGGTTACGTCAAGGTGCAGAGTAGGCGACATGGTAACTGTGTGTTTGTCAGCCTTTGTGAGTGTGGTTCTCTTCAATATTTTCTGCCTTAAGAACTGTAGGAATTCGCGTACCGCCGCCGATTCGCCGTTTCCCACGTGGTCCGTCAACAACCCAAGTCCAGCCTGGTTCTTTCACGGGAGCGGGATTCCGCTCCCAGTTTATTGGTACAATAAAACACAACGCTACAAAACACTCAAACTAAACTAAAATACAAGCGACATTACACAAATATTTACAAACGCACGTTAAGCCAAAAGCTAAACACAAAGAAGGCCCCCAGGCCTCGTGTCCCGCGATATGCTAGATCCGGTCGCCACCCACCTGCCTGCGTCTCGGTCTCGCCTGAAGTTCTAAGAGGCCTTCGCCCCCTGACCCACCGAGTATATATCGATCGATGGGCGAGGAGGTTTCTCCTCGCCCGCCACGGGGCGCCTGCAGCGCCATCCAGTGGCTAGGAGAGAAAGCGGCACGTCGGGAGCCGAATTCGAGATCCCGATCGACCCCGCGGCGACACGACCTTGTGATTGTGTCTGAGGCGAGGCAGCTACATAGCAGCCTCGCGGCCAAGATTGGCAGAATGGTTTGATGGGCGCCCTCGTGAATGCACGGTGCGCCATAGAACGGAAGATTGATCAGACATTGATGCAAAAGCAACGCAGTCCACTGCGCAATTGACAAATGATGCGGTACATTCGGGATAACGTAATTTTCATTTGTTCTTTCCAGTGACCCAACGAGGTAGTTGCAACGTTGACTGACAAGTACTTTAAAGCACTCCTCGCCAATATATCAATCCTGTTTTCGGCTCACAAGTAGTTTCTGCCAGAACATAACAATATTGCTTTTTAATTAGCGTTATTTCGCAGTTTTTATGTATCTGCATGAAACTAAAGACAGAACTATTGTGCTCGATGTTGCACATAAGACATTCCTAACTCATAAACGTCCGCGTCTGTCCTAACATCAGAAGCCAAAATTTTGAAAGCTAAAAACGGGACGTGGGGAATATGAGACGCACACTTTCATGCAAAGCTGAAAAGACTCAAATTAAAAAAAACCAAAACAAAAAACATGCATATTTACAATAACATTGTTATCTCTTCTGGTGAAGGCTCAGCAGCTGTTGCATTCATTTTCATGCACGAAACGGTGACTCGTGGTCAAAGTAAGAACACAGTGTTACCGCATTTATTTCAACAATACACACTTGCAGGCTTACGTTGATGAGGCCTCAAAACCGAAACTCGTGTATTGTGGCGTCCGCTACTACCCAACCCAGTTTTCACACCCACTGATCAGTGGTAATAAATTCTGCAAAAATTCACTTTAAAATTATCAGTAAACACACAAAAATGACACCAATGCAATTATCTTGTAGAATATCACCTTTTTTTTAGTAATGACTGTGTCAATATGTATTTTAAAAATAATGCAAATCTCTGCACGAAAAAACAATATATCAACTTTTAGGTTCTATGACATTAGGTCTGTTCGATTCGGTCAGAAAGTTCTGAACTAGTTCTGTCCGAGTTCAGAGGAGTGCAGGAGTCGTGCAGCGGCGGCGCAGAACCAGTGCAGCCGCCGCGCTAGTACTGGCGCTGTGATCGGCTGATCGGCAACAGATGCAGACGACACCCTGCGCTTCTGAGCGGAAGCGCAGGGTGTCATCTGCATCTGTTGGCTCTTGTTTCTCCACGCCACGTTGTATGCTACATTTAATTACTCGCGGTTTGATGAGACCATTCGTGTTTCCTTAGTTTTAAAGTATAATAACGAAATCTTTTCTGTGAAAATTTTTTGTTCGAGTGTACTAAAAACTTTTTCTGCACGAAATGTGTTTCTGTCTGCATTTTTAACGGCCGTTCGGTTCCTGTCGTTTCCATAAGCGTTCGTATTCTTCACATTCATTGAGCAATAGTAGATTCATTCCTAGTCTCTCGAGTATCGCATTTCGACGATAGGTTCGCGGCATCAGGATGATTTTGCGTCGGGAGTCACTGGTGGCAGTGCGCGGTCGGCAGCGGTCACCTCGAAGACGAAGGCCTGACGATAGCGTTTTGGCCAATACAGTTATCGACCGTAACTTTGGCGTCAAGCTGAAGCGTTTATTCTGATTCTCAAGAGAGACCTGCGTGGAACTACCAAGCCAATGCCGATTCTCGGCGTTTTTCCCAGGCCCGTTTGTGGGCGTCCACAGATACCAGCGGACAAAGGATGCAGTATTATGCTCAGCTACGGGGCATGCGAGGGCCAATGTACTAAATCCCAGACCTCTGCAATGTATCGGAGTCGTCAGTATGCATCCAACAGCAACTGAAGGCGGAGACTATCATGAGTGCAAGACCTTTCCCGTGTCTGTAAGGAAGAATATCAACACTGTGGATCCCCACATAGCATCAAAAAGAAACAATTTACGTGAGCCAATATTTCAACACTTACCACAGGGAGCCAAACCTTCACGAGCAGGTGCCTAAAACACTTTATGAATATCATATTCAATCATATTCCTACCCTCGGTTATGATCTCAATTCCGCGTCCACCGCGGGTACATTATTATCATAAATGAGAAGAAATGCAACCTCCGTATCGGCGTTGTTGTTAAACATCGCAGACACTTGAGCAAGAGCTGCGAAAAATGGCACCGCGAGCAGAGACGGACGAGGAGTGTCGTCTGCTATCGCCGTCTGCTCTTGCCGTCTGCTTCTGCACGGACGCTGAACTGACTCCGGAGCCGGTGCAAGATTTTGAGGAACTGGGTCTGAACTCGTTCAGAAGTGGGATGAATCGAACGCGCCAGTGCAGCGGCCGTGCAACTTCCGGTTGAATCGAATGCACCAGTTCCTGCACTGCTGAACTAGTTCAGCCAGTTCAGGCGAATCGAACAGACCTATTGTATTGTTTGCCGAATTTTTAGAGAAGTTCAGCAAAATACGGCTTTGCCGAATCCTAAGATTCGACACCGAATTTTCGATTCGGCAAAAGTTTGACCCATCACTACTAATTATGCTTAGTACTATTCCAGGTCTGCTTTTTTTTTTTTTTTTTGCCTTGCTGGTAGGTTGTGCATCAATTTGAAACATTGCGCCGAGAGAAAAAAAATGCGGGTCTATGTTTGAATAAATGGTAGTCCAGGTTGTTCCCATGCAGCTCTCGATTGAAAGAACAGCAAACTTTGGCTTCAGTCTGGTTTCAACGCTGTTAAGGAGCAGTGTCCCTTGCACAAGTGTAGGCTTTCGTGATATTTGGGGTGGTTCTTTTGGCAGTTCATAATATTCAAGTCTTGAGCTTGGTAGGCTCATAAAACTTGGGGAGACATTTTTCTCGATAGATGAGCTGGTTTTTGCAGGCATTTTACAGGGCTTAAATACGTATACAGGCTAGATAAACTACCGGCTGTAAAAGTGCAAGGGGAGAAAAGCCTTGTCCCAACTGAAGTGTTGCGCTACGATTAATTTTTTGTAAATTTTTTTAACGCCCATTGTACATGGAACCTTCTCCGACTGGATCATTATTTCTAAAAAGAATGCTTTGTGTTTCTTTGGCCCCTTATCTATTCTTATTTCAAAAAATGCAATGTACCGGTTAAATTTTAATTTTTTTTTTGCGTTCATACCTTTTTTTGTTTTAGTGCATCTATCTTCCTTAGTGTAAAACATTGACATTTGAGGAGCTTTAAAATCAAATCTGGGCACTATCGTTAGTACGTCGAGATAGTTGGGAAACTGACGATTACTCAGTCATGATTTGTTCCTTCTTGCTTCAAGTGAAGGATTCAAGTTTTTGAAACTGTACTCTTGGCGATGACATGATGGCTCATTGTACCTGGTAGATTCGGTGCGGATGAGGCGTAGACGAATTCATACATTCCAGACCTTGCGCCGAATGGCTTCCATTTTGTAACACCTGAAGCAATGTATTGAAGGACAGCACCTTTGGAGAGCGTTCTTGACATGAAGGCGATCGGCATCCGTTGCTTGTTTGGTAGTAAGTGTTGAAGTACTGCACTAATACCATGGCTCGATGCATCACAGTGCAGTTCTAGAGGAAGTGCAAGGTCATAGTGCACTAACAGGCTCTTCTTGGTCAGTAGCTTCTTCGCTTCGTTGAAGGCTCTCTGGCATGACCTCGACCATTCCCACCTTTTATCTTTTTGCGGCAGTTCATGTAGCAGATGTAGGATGTCGGCTGTGTTGCTGTTGAACTTTCCGTAGTAGTTAAGCAGTCCCACTAATACTCCGAGTTCTTTTTGGACTTTTGGCGTCTTCGCGTGTAGGATTGTATCCACCTTCTTGGAATTTGGATGGATCCCTTGCTTGTCTTCGACATGTCCTAAGTACTGGATGGAGTCCTGCATGAAGTAGCATTTTTCCTTTCCCAAGCGAAGGCCACTTTCCTTGAGTTTTTGCAGTACGATGTCCAGGTTCCGCAGTTGATGTTGATTGTTCTTGCCAGTTACCACAATGTCATTCTGAGATGCACCTGTGTACGGCAGGTTCCCAACGAGTTCTTCTATGAAGTATTGGAAGATTGCTGATGCTGGAGTTATTCCAAATGGCACTCTGAACACCTGATAGAGTCCTTTGTGTGTGTTGATCACAGTGAGGTTTCTTGATTCTTCCGCCAAGGGGATCTGGAAGTAGGCTTGTCTGCAATCCAGCTTGGTGAACTTCTCTCCATGGGCTATCTTCACAAAGAGATCTTCGGTTTTTGGTAGTGGGTACCCATCTGGCTTTAAGGCTTGGTTGAGTGTAACCCTGTAATCCTCACATATGTGCACTTGTCCATTTGCGTTTCATCACTGGAACGATATGGAGTCGCCCACTCACTCCTCATCGCAGGAGTGATTATGTGCTTTTTCTCAAGACTAATCCAGCTCCTCTTTGATATTTCGTCGAAGGGCGTATGGAACTGGCCTTGGTCTGAGAAACTTTGGTTGAGCATCTTCATTCACGCAGAGTTTCACGGCATAGTCCTCAGTTCTCCCAGACCTTCAAAGATGGAATCGTGTTTCTGTAGCACACTTGCGAGAGTTAAGGTTTCTGCACTTTATGTTGTGTACTTCCTTCCAATTCACTTAAAAATCCTGAAGCCATGCCCTTCCTAGTATGAGAGGTCCCCCATTTTTGCAACACTTAGATTTCATGACGCTTGACTTTGCCCGTTATACTGCATCTCACTTGAACCATTTCCTCTACACCGATGGGCTCTGCCAGTGTACGGCTTCAGCGTCATTCCCACGGGTTTCAACTGTATGTCTGAAAGAATTTCCTGAAACGTCTCCAGGTTGATCATAGTCACGGGTGAACCTGTGTCAATCTCGCATCTGAAGAGGTTTGTTGCCAATCTCCACAGTTACTGTGATGGGTTTCGGGTAGCTTGAGTCGATGAAATAAATTGGAATTTTGTCTCCCGAGTTTTGTCTGGTGACATGGTTGGTGAAGTGTGGTTTGCGAACCAGTTTCGCTGACTGATGCTGCGGGAAGGGGCAAACTTTCTCAGTGTATTTGCACGCCTGAGGCTATTGTCTTGATTTGTGGATATTCCCTCTTCCTCCTTTGGTACATACCTTAGCTGTTCAATGTGCCGTTTTCAGGTATTTCCGTATTTCCCTCGTTTGTGCGAATCTCATGTCCGGTTTTCTAGAACTCTGACAATGACGCCTCTCGGCCCTTTCTTGCCGTTCCGGTAGTCTCTTGCCCACAGCTGGTCGTTCTGATGCAGGTGTCATTCTTCAGAGTTGCTCGAGGCGTTCTGCTTCACCTCTTTTGATCGTACAACATTGGTTACGGATGGTCTAGGAAGGTCGAACCTTGTGCGAAATTCTTCTCCTGTCATCATTTTGGCAGGTGTTTAGCCAGTTGTCATGTGCAGGATCATTCAGTATGCCACCAAGAAGTTATGGCATGCCTTTTTCACGGTCAGGCTCGACTTCAGGCTTGCGTTGACAGACTTCTTGAATGTTCCCACCAAGTTTTCTGCCACAACAGTGACATGGGATTCTACTTGTGCGAGATTTTCCTTTTCCCTCGCTTGCCTTTTTTGGAACTGACGTCTTGTATTTGCACCCTCGCGCCAAGTGGTTAACATCTTGTTAGGTCTCGGTCTCGCTCCTTATTTCCTTCGCATCCTTCATGGCTACCTCCATCGAAGTGACAAGATCCACCACTGCCTTGAATGTCAGCGTCGGTTCAGCCAGCAGCTTTTCGAAAATGTTTTCGTCCTTAATGCCCTCAATGAGCTTGTCTCAAAGTCGGTCGTTGAGGGAAGCACCGAAGATGGGCATTGCAGTGAAAGCTGTTTGAGCGCAGCTACGTAGTCTGCAATGATTTTGGATTCCAGCTGCTTCCGGTAATGGAGTTTGTAGCGTTCAGTTGTTTCATTGGGCGTCGGGTCGATGTGGTTCTGCGCTAGTTGAACAATCTGTACGTACGTCTTATTGCTTGGTTTGGCAGGCGCCGCCAAGTTTTGTATTAGTCCGTACATTTCTAGTCCGGCAATATAGAGAAGAACATCGGCTCGATTTGATTCTGGAACGTCGTTCACAGCAAACTCTTCTATCCTTTCGATGTACTAAGACCATGATTACAATCTCTGATCGAATTCTTCAAATTTCCCGATGTGAAACATTCTTTGGGTTTGAAATGGGGCGTCACTCACGTTACAGCTGTCTTCTTTGTTCCGATGTCGTTCGGTTGTTTATATCCGTCTTTGTTGTGTGGATCCCATCTTTGTCGCCATTGTGATGTACCGGTTGATTTGGGATAATGCGAGGATATATTTATTTAGCTGTTTAGGTTACAAACGGTTGGTGTTACGAGAAGCGTCTTTTCTGGACTGCGACTGCGCCCAGTCTGTGGCTTTCGAGGCGTCCCGTGCTTCTCTGTGGCCCGCCGCTTGACTCTCCCCTCCCGGTGTCTCAGGTTGCATCCAAGCTATAGACCAGTGGTCTCAAACTCATCTCGGGAAGCATGCCGCATAGACAACATTTAATACCCTAAGGGCTGGGACTCCAGAAGGGGGGGGGGGCTGTAAAATGTTCTGCAAAGTTTACTCGCGTAAAATGTGTTATGAACTTGCAATGCGTCATAAAATAGGGAGACGAAGGAAGTCAAAATAGGTTTATTTTATGCAAAACACAAAAAATGAAAGCATGAAATTCTAGATACGCTGACTTGACACCTGACACCGCTATGCTGCAACAAGCAAAGAAGTGTACGCTTTAAGCTCGAGCGGAGACTATCCTTATTGTCGATCGCAAATGTTCATCTGCTATTCTTGACTCGAGTGTTGGCTTGTTCAGCTTCAGTAAGGAGAAAAGGTACTAGCACAGGTAGGTGCTCCCAATCATAGCAATGATACTCGCTGCTTGTTGATGTCATGCTGGGAAGCATGCTTCATCCATAAACTTGTAAAACTGTGGCACTCCCACGTCCTGAAACTTTTGCCTCAGTGTGGTGTTAGCCTGCGGCTCTAGAAGTTCCATCTGGAGCTCTGGATCGACGTCATCTGCCTGCACCGAGAAGAGCAACGAGAAAACTTCAAAGTCCTATAAGAGGCTGCTTACGTCTTGAAATCGCTTTTCAAATTATTTTTGGACACTGCGGAGAAGCCCTGAAAAGATACCGGAAGAATCTTGATCCATGTGCTCCAGCGACTTCAGCGTTACAAAGTGACCAAGCTTTTGCAGTCCTACCTGCCGCTCCCAGAGCTGCAGCTTGCATTGAAATGCCCGAATGTCGTTCTACACCAGGTGATAATCTTCTGCTCCTGAAGTTTAACGTTGAGGTAGGTCAGGTGGTCAGTTATGTCAGTGAGAAGTGCAAGGAAGAGAAGCCACTTCACGTCTGACAGCTCGGCGATGACCTTGTTCCTGCTCTTCAAGAAAGCATCAATCTCTTCTCTCAGATCAAAAGAATGTTTAAGGACCTTTCCGCTGCTCAACCATCGTACCTCAGTGTGATACAGGAGCTCACCATGCTAGCTACCAGCCGCCTCTGAAAGAAGAGACAAACTGGCGGTGGTTTAGTGCTCCTGAACGAATGAAGTTGACTGTGCCTGAATAGCATATCCACGACGCTCTTCATTTGCAGTGACTTGCTGCACAGTCCCTCTTGATAAGAATACAGTGAACCGCTGCGAACTGCTTAGCGATATCAAGTTCCACGAGTTTCTTCCTCAGTCATCCCACAAGCCCACTCTTGCTTCCCACCTTTGATGGTGCACCGTCAGTTACAAGACAAACCATCTTCTCCCACGGCAATCCGGCACGCTCAACAACTTTTTCGATGACGGAAATGGTGTCGGCTCCTGTGGTCACTCCTTTCATCGGCACGAGATCCAAGAGTTTCTCCGTAACATTTAAATTTTTGTCAACGCCCCTGACGAAAATGGTGCATTGAGCGTTGTCTGTGACATCGGTGCTCTCGTCGGCAGCGATTGAAAATGCGTCGAAGGCATGGCAGAGGGTCATCAATGATTTTTCAATGTCATCACTGATCTCGTTAATACATTCAGCCACAGTGTTTGTTTTATTTTTTTAAAGGTCTTCTTCATGGTTGGACATACAGTGTCAGAAACTTCTAGAAGGCACTTTTTGATGAACAAGCCATTGCTGAACGGTTTTGAGGATGTGGCAAGCTCGGAGACAATGATGCTCGCTTTTACTGTTTCGTCACTTCTCTGGCCGGGTTTCTGAAACAGGTCTTGCTGCTTTCCCAGCAACGTCTTAAGTTGAAAAACCGCGTCCTCACAAATGTTTCCAGCGAGTGCATCATACTTCTCGCTATGGCATGACTTGAAGTGTCGTCGGACGTTACACTCCTTGGACACAGAACTGGCCTGCTGGCAAATCAAACACGACACTTTGTCCCGTGATTTTGTGAAGAAGTAGGCGAGTTCCCACCGCTCTTGAAACAGTCGCTTCGCGTCTTAAATTTTGCGCTTCGTAGATGACTTTGCCAAGGACTTTGCAACATCCACCACAAAGCTTTGTTGTTTACGTGAGAACTGCCCTAGCAAAACTATAGCAATACTGAAAGACGTTGCAACAGTGCATGACACCAGCGCCAATAAGTGGAAATATCGGGCGGACCGAAGAAAACCCGGAAATTTTTCCGAACTAGCGTTTCGAGAGTATCTGAATAACCTGTTTGCACATCTAGTGACTGTGACCTAGAGTTGCCCCCGGACCAGAAAAGGGGGACAAGACCCCAAACATGGCTTGTGTCCCCCCTGTGGCTTATCTCCTTTTCCGAAGTGGATACAAGGATTCAAATATTGATACAGTTGAGGAAAGAGAAAAGGGGATGCGAAGGGGGGTGGGGGGGGGGGGGGGGGGGGGGTGCACAGACTGGAACTTGGGGTTGGGCCGCTGACAAGAGCTATGCGGGCTGCATGCGGCCACGTGTTTGACATTCCTGCTATAGACCTTTGCAAAAATCGCCTTCTGCGTGCTGCCATGTTTATCTGCTGGGCTGCAGAACACCTTCTGAGCATGTGCCGTTGCTCTGTTGCAGCTCAGTGACCCGGCATTTTTCGCCTGGGTGATAAGCGATGGAAAGGTTCATATACAGCGAATACACACATAGTACACGGCAAAAGGTAACACATATGGTCCAGTATCAAAGATGAACTCATTTAGCAATGCGATCACCTTTTCATATTCAAGTGATGTGCTAACAGATGTTGGCATCTGCTCCAAAACTATCAGTGACTGCTCCAAACCAATGTTTTGCCTGCTATGATGCCTGCTACAAAATGTCAACTGCCGCTTCTATCACTGGCTTCATCTTGCGCCAAAATGTCGTTTATGCTAAGAATTGTGCCACAGATATGCCAAAATGGGTTTAGGGGGGACGTGGGTTCTTGGAGTGAAAGAATTCCTAAAACTTAATTCTTTTGAAAATGGCAATGTTGATCTCTACAGCTGTTCTTCTGAATCTACCAGGTTTCTAATTTTGTAGATGGATATTTGAGCTATAAATCAATTTATAGTTAGGGTTCGGAGTTTTCGGTTTAAACCGATAAAAGCCGATAGAAGTACGCCGAATCTATTTTCGGAAATTTGGTTTTAACCGAAAAAGGTCAGTTTTTAGGTTCTACGTTTTCGGCTTAAACCGATAAAAACCGATAAAATATCCCGAATCTATTTTCTAACATTCTGTTTCAACCGCAAATAGTCAGCTTTTTTAGGGCCGCGTCGAGATGGGCGGGGGGAGGGTGGGGGAGGGGGGAAGGGAGAGAGGGCGTTGCAAGGTTCGACAATGTGTGACCTCTTCATGACTGCCCTCTACCAAGGTTCAACATGCAACAAAAGAGGTCTTGGGTTGTCCTGCGCGGGGCATCTGTGTCTTTTCTGGGATCGGGCTTAGTGTGTTAAGTTCCTGGTCCTAAAAAAAAAGTTTGGGTGTGGGCTAGTATAAGGTTTTTCGCTTCATGCAAGATCTGCAGCCAGAGTTTAGTGAGTACACGAAGTATGTCAAGCTTCAAAACGTCGCACCGTGCCTCTTTTGGTAGTCACCATTGGTTGATTGGCCGATTTTGGCTCAGGCAGCGCTTCATCTCCTCAGCCTGCCAGTGTCCAGTGTTAACGTTGAGAGAGCATTCTCGAGGCCCAGGTTCATTAACAGAAAGAATGAGCTTGGATAAACAAGGAGAACCAGAGAAAGTACATGTGTGTTTACTATAATAAGATCACGTAATCCTGATCTACAGAAGGTGAAGTTCCATGCTTTTGGGCACGGACTTGTTTGTACTTCTGTGGTTTTTTCTTGTTTTTTTTACAGTTGCACACATTGGTTAAATAAAGTGTCCATGTTTTTTTCAATGTATCCGTGCCGTTATTCTTTGAGTGATCACAAATATCAGAGCTACAAGGATCATCTGATCCGGTGTCCGATGGTGTTTACTTTATATTCACCGAAAAAAAAACGGTAAACTTTTGTGGACATAAATATACACCGGAAAAAGACGAAAATTGAATTTTAAATTAAACACCGAAAAAAGTATGCCGAATTTTGAAAAAATAAAAACCGAAAACGCAGAACCCTATTTATAGTGTATGCGGGCTGATTGTGCATTGAAGTTGACTCTAAAACACCGTTTTCATAAAACACAATTTTTGGGCTCGTTGAAAGTTTGCTGGAGGGATACCTTAGCATCTAGGGCAGATAGAAATATAGCTTTTCCTGAAACATGTAGCTAAATGTGTGAAGCATACAATGTTGAGAGCCGATTTTTTAATATTGGTCTATCCAATTTTTCAATTGATATTTTGTTTTATTATTTGTTAGCCACAGATTGTGTACTGAGCCTCAATCTGTGGTAGAATCACTAATAATGGGTTAATCTTAAAAGTACTTTCAACATTGTAGTCTCTAATATTCAAGATCAAAAGTCAAGTTTGGGGGTTTTACGTGCCAAACCAACGACGGGCATCTGGCACGCTCCAGCGGAGGACTGAGGATTAATTTGGACCACCTGGGGATCTTTTGACGTGCAACCGAAAGCTCGGTTACACGGCGCCTTCTCCGCAATAAGCCTCCCGCAGATTGCGGGCACCTCGGCCGGGATTCGAACCCGCCACCTGGGTCTCTAAACTTCGTAGTATTAGTCTTGTGCGAATAGTGGATTTTGAGTTCGAAGCGAATTCAAAGCGAATACTGCTTTTGGCCGAATATTTTCTATACGAATATCGAATAGTTTTTCCACGCCTTTCACTACCATTGCGTAATGCTTAGACGAAAACCCAGCTAAACTTGTGAAGGTTTTATTAATAACCTAAGTTTATCTATATTTTTTAACCGTGTCTTCATAAGGTCTGATGCCTTGGGATGGCAAGTAAACGACGGATTCGACATAAAATGAATCCAATAGAGATGGCCAACTATACCCAATTAGTAAATTTACAAATCTCGCTATATAAAATATTCCTTCTTTAATCTCTAGTTAAAAAAGAAATATTTATGCATGTTGAACGCAGGTTGTAAGGGCATCTCTGCCTAACATAGTATACTCTTACATAACAGTCAGTTTAATTTTGCAACTTTAACTGCAATGTAGATATACACATTCACAAAGTTTCCATTTATTCCCAAATACAGCCGGCACGCAGGCACGATCACGCTTTGAATGTATGTTTTTCTTCCAAGCACGCAATTGCGATATTCATATTATTCCAAGTTTTTATCGTGGCGGATTTCGCCATTGAGTGCGCTTCTTACCGAACACCGATGTAATGCAGAGAAGCAACACCCGCGGAGCTCGCTTCCGCGGGTATTCCTTCTCCGCTGTGCACCGGTGCTCGGAAAGAAGCGCACGCAACGGGGCTAACCCACCAAAATCAACGCTTCAAAAAACGTGAATAGTGCAGTTCTTCTCGAAGCGAATATCGAATAGTCTATTATTCGAAGCTACTATTCGAAATTTCGAATATTCGCACGACCCTACATAGTATCCATGTGTTAAAGAGGATATTTTGTTGAGCAGTCTTTTTTCCCTATTGTTCCTCCAAACAAAGTCAGACAAGTTTTAATTATCTTCAGGACAATTCTACTGACTGAAAAAATGACCAGGTATTTGAAATCAGCACAAAAAGTTGAACAAGCTTGTGCAGTTTCATTTGGTCATAAAAAAGAAAAAAAAACTCCAAGACCGGCGTTTTTCCTTAAACAATGCAACAAAAACAAAATAGCTTATTCGTCAATTCTAATATTTAAAGAAGTAGAAGAAAAGCAAAATGATACAAATATCTATTTCACACCACCAGCGTATAGTTGTTTTTGCGACATAACGCAGCCGATGCAGAGATAAGAGATATCATCACGATCGCTACAGTGCCGGCAGTGAAAACCACCTCAAACGCCAACCGCTGCGTTGCCGTTCACGACGCAGCGTCACTCGATGAGATGATGAAGTCGTCAAAAAAAGCACTACGCGATGTCGCGTCACTTCGGACGAAGGTGGCGGTTTCACAGGTGCCAAGTTGCGCGTGCCGATATTTACAAAAAAGCTCACACTTCAAAAACATTTGACGGTCTGCATATGCCTATGATGGCGTTGCTCACTAGCTTCTAGAGGTTGCAGCCCTCAAAAGGAAATTACTGATCACTTTTCTGAAAGTTTGGTAAGCTGAAAATAAAGTGTTATCACCTCGTTTACCGCACCACGCTTCAAGTTTTATTTATTTCAGGGCTTTATTCTTCTAGCCCGCCGACTATTAGCTTCGATGTAATCTTAGAAGCTCCACATGTTTTTAACCTGCATGGCCGAGCTCCGAAGTCATAATAATAGTTTTTTCAGGAAAGTCGGATTATGCGATTCACGGATTTTACGACGCTTTCGCGCGGTCCCTTGAAAGTCATATAATTGGGGTTTAACAGTATTATGGAACTATTCGTGTTATCAGAGGGGTTTATCCTATATAACTCCAAAATAATTTTGCAGGTGCTTCAAGTATGAAGTCGCTCATGAAGGAGATGTGGCAAGATTTGGCTGATCGCCAAGATGGTGAGAAAACCTATATCCTATAAACACTTCAACACAGTTCTGATCCCCAAAGTAAAAGCCGTTGCATCTTTTTATTTGTCATAGAACATCTAAAGGGAAACAGCAAGAATTTACCAAAGATTGTCCACTGACGTTGTCCGATCATGTTTCACTTCAGTCGTTTGCTCTGTATGATATAAGCTATATGAGGTGCAATATCCTTTTACAGCTCTATTTTTGCACTAAACAGGGATTGCATTGCATATGTGCGAATTGGGGTGCTCAGAGGTATTCATAACTGAGGGGAAAAGGTGTTCGGTAAAATACTGAGCATGCAGCCATGCTGCATTAAGCGTGCACCGCCTACCTTTGAAACATTTGAAATACAGGCAGGTGAAGGACATAGCAGCCACCCCAAGCAAACTTCTGAGCCCATTAAGCTAACCGATGTCCTCTTCCACGTCGGTTGGTTCTCTGAGAAGACTGTACGAGGCAGTCAAATTTTATGTGTGTGTGTGTCGTTGCAAAATGGTAAAGCTTCATGCGAGGGTGGCAGCACGAAGCAGGCTTAATGAGAGCGGCACTGCTGCTTTAACAATTAAGGGTTCTGCCAGACCCCTGTGCTCCTCCTCTACCATTTTGTTGCATCAAACAGGGTGCTGCCCTACCAGACGCCCTTTGCCAATACCACCTAGAGCACAAGGCCTGCGCGTTTCCTCCTCTAAACGTCATCACTAGTAGATCCCCTCAGCGCCCCCTAGGTAGCCCGGATGAGCACCGTCGTCTGCTACATCATCTGCGACATTGTCTGCTCCATCGCCTGCTTCAGTGGTTTGTGTAGCAGATAATGAAACAGATGCTCACGCCGAGTGTCTGTTGCTATAGCATACGATGAAGTTAGACGTTCACGTGGAGCGTCAAATGCATGAGTGAAAATGCCTTACTGCTGTGCGAAGGGCTGCAAAGCCCTTCGCTGGACGCTGGACGCTGGCACTGGACGCCATTTTCGAGGGCGCTGTTTATACTCCGGGTCGCTGCTTTGAAGCGTTCTTCCGCAGAACGAGCGCGCGCGCTAGAAATGCTCGTCTCAAAGCAAGGAGCGCGTGCTAGCTCGCGCTTGTGGCCGAGGGAGTGTTCGCGTGCGCGTTGCAAATGAACTGGAAGTTCGCAATCAGCTCGCGCTCAGTAGTCACGCACACAGCTGCGGCCGCAAGTGAATGCGACGTAGTTGCGACGCGGCCCATACTCTCGTTAAGCTTCAGCCTGTTTGCCGCTTGGGGCGGGTCGGGGATCTACTAACGAAACGTCATGCGCAGGCCTTGTATTCTAGGTGGTATTGCCTTTGCCCCTTCTGCTTTTGTGCTCTTGGACCTAACGTGTGCCTATCCCCACTTTTTCGTGGTTATCTCGTATACTTGTTTCTGAGGTACTTGCTCGGGATTCTATGGTAGTGTTACTGTGCCTCTTGAGATTGTTCAAAAATACAAGTGTTTTAATACAATTTCTATTTCTTCAGGTGATATAATTTCAGAAGCAACCAAAGCAAGATTTTATTTTCTGATTCAATTAGAAGCTCTTTCTAAAATAGTGCCCAAGCTGATATAAAATTTTAATTGTTCTCACAAATTGCGCTTTATGTTACAATATTTCACATTAATAGATAGATGATACATTGGGTGACAGATGATACGTAGATGATACATTCTTGTGATTTTTATTGCTGTCCAGGTGGGTAAAAAGAAATGTGTGTTTCAGCTTTCTTTGAGCGGGTCCTCATCAACCAGGCGGACCTGCTGGCGCGAGTGAATGCACTCAGGGATCAAGCGGCTCAAGGAGTTCTTATTCCTGTGCTGCCGGACGATTGCCCCACCTTGCCTGCCAGCAGTCCAGCAGAGATGAAAGCACTCAACACATATCTTAAGAAGAAAGAGAAGCTCAATCAAATGGTATTTGTAATCAAATAGTTAATTCTGTACGTTTAGCAATTTAACAACACATTCATCGGGGTTCTACTGCACAGGGTGCATTTAAAGATATCTGTTTTTGCCTATACATCGCCGACCGATTTTTCCAACTCGAAGGGGACCCCGAAATGGTCCGAATAATCGAGCGGTCCCAAAATTCGATTTCAGCCAAAATATCAAAGTTTCACGCATATTCGCGTATTGGCCACTTTCCACTTGCTTGATGTCAATTTTAAGCTCTCGTGCAACTTCCGCTTTATATTGTTCACTTTCCTCATGTTTGTTGATCTGTTTGATCACGGTGCTGCGCTTTGTCGGCGCCTTCGTTGGCACACACAGTGACGTTGAAGTTGGCGCCATTTGGCACTATTTGTAGACAAGGTTTAGTCCACCAAGCTCGCTTCAACACTACCGTAAAATTCCGAGCGAACGCCCACCCAAAATGAAGAGATAAATGGTGAAAAACATGGGGTGGGCTATCTTTGGGGATGCCACAGCAAAATTTTATCAGAAATAATGATAAGAACCGGGGCACCCGCTACAAACCGCGTGACGCGGGAATTGATACTGCAGATCGCGGACACGGCGAATTCGCGTTTCACGATGCGATAAACACGCCGGAATTCACTACGAACTCCTGTGTCACGGGAAAGGATACCACAGGTTGCAGACGCAGCAGATTCGCGCGTTTGACAGCGCGAAGGACCCGCGGAAACCCGCCGAGAACTCGCATCTCACGGGAACGAATACCGCGGAAACCGATATCGCGTGCGCAGATCGCGGACGAAAACGCGGGAATCCACTGCAAACCCGCATGTCACGGAAACAAATCAAGCAGATCGCGGCCGCAGCAGAATCGCATTTCACGATGCAATAATACACGCGGAACAACTCGCGCGTGCTACAGCTAGGAATCGATATCGCGGGCAAAAACACGGGAATCCGCTAAAAACTCGGGAACGGATAGCGCAGATCGCAAACGCAGCAGATTTGCATTTCACGCATTTCACGCGCGCAGATCGCAGACAAAAACGGGGGACCGCAGATTGCGCCGTTGACACGCGATTCCCGTCGGACATCGCGTGACGTCCGGCGGGAATCGCGGGGAGGGCGATGTATCGGAATACCGTTCCCAACAGATGTTGGACAAAAAGGGGGGGTGGGCGATCCTTCAAACGTGGGCGTTCGCTCGGAATTTTACGGTAAGCCTATCGGCAAAAAACCTTAGCGCTTAAAGACCTCAAGAACGGCAGATGGCCGCTCTTCTCGCGGTCGCACTCAAAAAATACGGAGCACGAGAAGAACTGGAAGAGCCATAAGAATAGGCAGATGACGGCCATGTTAGCTATAGCAGAACCCGGAAACCCTACTATAGCCTCAACCCAGCTTGTTTATTGCGTAGGACGTGGTATCGAGGCTACGGGGCAAAATCAAAACAACCAAAATGGCGATGACTAAGCTCGCGGCGGCTGTTTTGTGGCTGTAAACTGAGGAAATCATGCAGATTATGTTCAAAATATTGAACAATAAGCTTTATGGTGTCCGAAATTTCGGTCAATGTTATACATTAACTCTATGGGGTGAGTGACGGTTTGGCGAAAACGTCCGAATAATCAGACGTGTCCGAAAAATCGGTCGGCGACCGTATTTCTAAACATTGGTGTATCTCCATAATTTGCCTAGTGCAGGCAGCACAGCCAGCTATACTAAATATTTTAGAACATCGTTAAGGGAAAGAGGTAACAACTAGAGTTCCTGTATATAGCTACCTACAATAGCAGAGTTGCACATTCATCCTCGGCGGGTGGCCATAGCGCCGGCTTTCCTGCACGCCCTGGATGCTTTGCTCCTCACGTGACTAAATTTGGCGAATAGCGGCGCCGTGCGCGCCACCGCGCATGGAAAACAGAAAAAGAGGAGAAGGAGGCGAAAGCAGGGGAACATACGCCGGGGCACGAGCAACGTCGGCGGAGCGACCGTAAAGGTGGGTTTCTTGCACGGCGCCGGATGCTTTGCTCCTCACGTGATGGATCTCGGCGAATAGCGGCGTGGCGGCGCGGGAAAAACAAATGCGCAACTCTGCTCCCCCTTTGGGGGAGCATATCGAGGAACTCTAGTAACAACAACACAGAGCGCTCTGTGTTGTCGTTACCTCCTTCACTTTGTTCCTGTCCTTCGGCGCTTCTATCCAGTCATGAACCAACTAGCCCAACTGAACATTTTGTTAGAACATTGTCTCATGACTAAGTCACATTTCTGAAATTAAACAAATATTACACAATTCAACTGTGTTAGACATAATAAAAAGAGGAACCAATTTCGGCACTGTGAAAGAACAGCAGAATATGTAGTTGAAAACTACTTTTGCACCTGTCTTTTTTACAGTGGAGTTGCTAAAGGGATACTTCAACGAAATTTCGGCGCTTATTTTTTGGTCTATATGTGTTCAAAGGAGCAGTATCACATCGAACACACCAATATATTGTTAAAAAAGTCACGGAAAGGAATTTTAAAACAAACTAAACGATTAGGAAAGAGCACCTGGTGGATGTCGCTAACGCCTCGTTTGTAATGCCTGTCTAGGAACCTTGAGAAAGAGTGACGGTACCTGTCTCGCCTCCGGCCACGACGAGAGAAGAGCTGAAGGAGGAACTCTCCTCTTCCCGAGAATCCCTTTTGTGTGTCGCAGAAGTCGCTATTGTCCCTCTACAAGATGATAGAAGATAAACCCGTCACTCAAAATTCATACAAAAGCAGCCGCTTCGGTGGCTGGAACGACTAGGCCATCGTCTCGACGTCAGCCTCACCGTAGCTTTGCTTGTCCCGAGACAAACTATGTCACGATTGCGTTGGATGTCACGTGGTCTCCGCTGGCTGTTCTCCGAGCGCTTGCCCGAGTGGGCCGTTTATAACGAAAAATACAGCCACCAGGCTCAAAATACAAACGTGCAATTGTCATTTATGGATATTGTGGATCATATTCAACCTATTCTTGAACACGACGGGTATATTTCAAATTTTGTTGAAGTATCCCTTTAAGGGCTAGCTACCGCCATCTATTAGCGACGGCGGCAACCTTTCCAGCCTTTCCACTCCGGCTTGCCGACTTGCGGCCGGCCATTATTTCATTCCACCATAGTACAGCTTCGCTGGTCTTCCATCTTCACCAGAGTGGAAAGGCTGAGAGTTTTTTCTTGGCAGTGTTACTCAAGCAGTTTGCACCTTTCACACCACACTGATATGAGGTACCTTGTTCAAATAGTAAGGGTTAACTCAACGATGTGTGACAATCATAACTATCCATTACTTTGTACTTCGGCGTTTCCCTTGATGTTTGTATTTGAACAAACTGAAATATGCCTTTGCAAAGCATGTGTGACTTGGGGCAAAGAAAATGATTTCTGCTGGGCCTAAGTTCTTGAATTTTTCAACACATACAGTGGAACACCGATTACCTATACGACTTTCAGGGGATTGTGCAAAAGCGTGGTATGATTTATATAATCCAGGAAACAATATTTAGGACTTTAGGGCTCGGCCTCATGTGACAAAAATATGTATAACTTCTATAATTACTTCGAGGCTAATAACCTGCTAAGTCAAAAGGGAACAAAGCCTTTAAATAAATAAAAAGAAAAAAGAATTGGTGCTGTAAAGGCACTGATAGGGTCCTCTTTCAGAAGATTGATCGGTAATTCTATTTCGCAGGCCGCAACCTTCAGAAGCAAGTCAGCAACGCCGTCTGGGGCATATGCAAACCACTGAATGCCATCAAACATGAGATTTCCGCGTATGTTGGCACACGCAGCTTAGCGCCTCCAACACTCGTCTTCGTCCGAAGTATGGGCATGGGGTAGTTCTCTTTTTGACGACTTCGACTTTGATGGCCACCCTTAGTGGAATGCTCTATAGAGTCTCAGAGATATTCAGCAACTTATACTTGATGATTTTATCGAAATTGTTAATTTGATTACAGTGCAAGTGTGCTCTGTTTCATGGCAGAAATTCTGTAGCCCAACTATTGTTTTTACTTCACCAGGCGACCTATTTCCGCCAAAGTGGTGGCAAGGACCACAAGGCTGCGGCCAGGACTGTGCTTGGCCTGCTCATCAGCAATTCTGTGGCAAAGTGCTGTAGCTGGGCAGGGTCCCACGGTGCCAAGGAGGCCCTGCTTGATTATGGGAACATCCTGGAACTTGTGCTTGGTAAGTTCCACCAATATTTTGAATATGGATAGCTTATTTTTCTTGCAGCTTCTCAAAGGGCATATCAAATGTCCACTTCCCTTATTTAACTCCTACACTGGGGAATTTTTTGACCAAAAATATCTTTAAAATGGGGAGTCTTTTTTTTTTTTTAAGTGATTCTAGCTTTTGAAGGTGTAACAATAGACTCAAAACCTAAAACAAATTAATTTATTTATATCAAGTTGGATGTGCAACCTGGCACTTCCTACATGCCGAAATGGATCTTTCACTGTGCTGGTGTCTTGCCAGGTTGCAGCAGACCCCGAAGTTGAAGGTGTTTCCATAAACAAGTCTTCCGCTGTGTCATTTTCAATTTTCATGTCGGATCCCGGGAAGCATTCCATCGAACTCGAGAAATCAACATCGCAGTCGCTGTCCTTGTGACTATTTTGCAGTAGCTCAGCGATTTCTTCGTCAGTCAAGGGACGCGCTGGCGTTTGCTGGACGCCATTTTCCAAACAAACAGCAGTGATGTGATTGCTGCGCCACACTGCGCCAGGGGGCTAACTCTGCTACATCCTGCTACGTTTTGCTAAAATATGGGTAATCTGCGCCAAGCCTGCGCCAAAGGACCAATTTTGGTCACCTTTCAAAACCGAAAGTAAACTGAGTACCGTAATTGAGCACGCGTGAGCTAGGTGGCGCAAGCGGCCACCCGACAGAAAGTACCTTGCATCAATCGTTCATCTGGTCTTGCGTGGTTTTCCCCGCCGTCTCTCGTTTCGCCCTTTCGTTGTCTCGCGTCTTTTTAAAAAAATTTAACGATAGACGCGGGCGTGTACACACGCTCCGACGCTAGCGTGCTGGGTACCTGCCATGCCGTCATGCCGCGAAACGAAACCTCGTTTTTGTGCGGCGGGAGTTACTTTGTGAGCTGAAGCACTCGCTCCTGAAAGCAACGGCTGTGGGAAAAAAATTGCTTTGGCTTAGCTCGGCTATGCCAGGATATACGTAGCGTGAGCTTATGCGCACAAAATGAGAGGCGCTATCAAGCGGCTCCGGTGCAGCGTCAGACTTGGCTACTGCGCAACGGAGGCGCACAGCTGGGCACGCGGCGGCGCCAGTGCGTCTGCCGCGGCTATGACGTCACTCCTCTGGAATGCGCAGACCGGCGAGGTGCGCACGGCGGTGGCGGAGCGCGCGGCGGCGGCGGCTCCGGCGCGCCAGCTGTGCGCTGTGCGACGTCACTGCTGCTCGCGCATGCACAGCACGGCTCTTTGGGAGCCACGCGAAACTGCTCAACCTCGGCCAGTGTAGCTCACGCTACAAAATATATTTGGTCCCTGCCTGCCAGTCACCATGGTCGCGCGACATTGGGTGTTGCCGTCCCCACGTCGCTGCAGATATGGCGCTTTGTAAACTGAAACGGAAGGACTGCCGCATGTTCATCAACATTCCTGTTCTTGTTTAATACGCTACTGCGAAAATCCCTCTAGCTCAAAGACTGCTGTGTCGAAGTATTGATTACGTAGGTTTCTCTCGGTAGGCTTTCTTTTGAGAGAGACCCCGGTACGTGAAACATCTGCCGCGAAAGAAAGTTGGTGAAGAGAAGTGGGCTAAAGCAAAGAAGGCAATATCTGCACGCTGAACCCGCACAGCGCGCTTGTTTTTCTGGAGTTCAGTCGTTGCACAAAGCGCTCCAATGACGTTTTGACCCTGGCTCGCGATGTCTGGCATCGATGTGCTCCTTGCACCTTGCCTGCCGGCCTGGCAAGCACGTGCCGCTGGACTGTTTTTTTTTTGTATGCTGGGCAGTTACATTTTGCATACAATTTTGGAAACCAGTTGGCGACGGAGCGGAGTGCCATGGTTTCGATTGAACAGCCATGTCCGCTCGCGCGACCATTTCGCATTGCACTGCAGTAGTTACGTGTTAGTCGGAGACTGCTTCCATTTATTATATAACTAGTCAACCTAATGCTGTGCTATTTACTACTAAGCTGGTCATTTTCAAATAAATTTTAATATGTTCAGTTTGGCTCTTATCTACCTATAGCGGGTTCATATATATGTATCATTTAACTGAAGCATTGCAACATGTGTCATGTCGTTGGCATTTCAGTTACATCTTGAAAGACTCCCAGGTGGTTTAATCTTGACTATAATTTGTTTATTGCGGCGAGCGAAGTGTCCTTCGTTTGTCCAGCACTTGAAACGAATATGTTTATTTTTCTAAAATATGTGCTCCAAAAGCAACTTTTGCTGCTCCAAAACACTCTTTTAGCTGCTCCAAAAGCAACTTTTGCTGCTCCAAAACACTGTTTTGGCTGCTCCAAAACGGCTTAGGCCAATCACATCACTGAAACAGTTGTCATACAGGAGTCTTCAACACTTTCTTGTGCTGCCATGTATGCATCGTTTTTAAAATTGAAAATGTTTCTGGTACACGAGGATAGATGGCGCATCCTACCCGCACGCTAAATTGAGCGAGCGTTTCAAGACACGCTTCCCAACAGCAAAGAAAGTGCAGCGTTTCTATAGACGCGCCAATCTGCAGTTAAATCTGACGCGCTCCCCAGTTAAGGGGTTAAGAAAGTTAAAAAATATGTAAAAGACACATTAATCACGGTGGGCGGCCGCTATCTCTGTGGCTGGTGGACAGCATGGGCTTAGCACAAGCAAAGTGGCGAAGCAGGAACTGAGGTGGAAACTGATAGCAATAGATGAATTTCCAGATCTGCTCTTTTTGTTCCAACTCAGAATTTATTGCAAGTCGTCCATATTTTTGCATTTTTCTTCCCTCGCATAATGAACATACTTTAAATTTGACTCAGCGAGCCTAGATTAAGCTGCCAAGCAACCAGGCCTCGCCAGGCCAAGCCAAACCCCACGCAAATTACGGCGGCTAGTGGGAAGTTGCAGAAGCGATCAAAAGTGTAGCCGCGTGACACGCACAGCCAACAAAACTGTGGTTGAATTATTCATTGGATATATTGATGTCAGCAAACACGTCACGGTCTGTGGTCCGTTTTCGGACAGTGATATTATGAAAGTGGTTGGGGGGCCTTCGAACGGTCGCTTTCATTATGCGAGTAAATACGGCGTGCACATTCTTCTGCCGTAGTTCTCCTTTTACCTGTTGGCACACTCAAAGACATAGAGTTAATCTAATAATCTAGAGGAAAAGGTCCCATGCATTGCAGCTGCTCAGGAAAGGCGGGGCATAAATGCAGACATCGATAGTTCCAGTCGGCCCAGATCGCTGTAATAAATGCAAAAAAGCAGGAGAACATAACTTGCAAGGTATGCACCTAGTGCTTTGCCAGCTTTGTCTTGTAAGAAAACACGTACCAGTGTCGTGCATTGTATGAAAACATCAAATCTCACATGCGATTAGTCAACTCTAACTTGTTGCAGCGAAATGAACATGCCTGACCTATCGTCTGCTTTCTTTCTCATTCTTTCCTTCTGGACCACCGATGACAGCGTCTACTGTTTGTAGCACAGTGGTGAGTTGGGCTAGTTGGTTTTGCATTTTAAAAAGGTAAAACAGTGCAAAAAGACACAGACAGGGAAGATGTACACACTAGGTCTGCTTCCGCCTTTACCCCTGAGGCTAGCTTGGCAAAGTGGCGGTTTTTGCCGAGTGTGCCAAATGGCTGCCACTTTGAGTTCTGTGGTCAGACCAAGCAACGTGCCTGACCATGTGCTTGTTTTGCATTTTCACTCTTCGACCTAGTGAGCGTCCAGCTCCCAGTTTTCCATGATTATAGCCCAATTTTGAGTGAGCGTTTGCTCGGCATGCTACGGTATAGGGGTTTGGTGAATCCCTATTTTTAAAAGCCGCCACACTGCTCTCGTCAAGCTCGCTTTGTGCGAGTACTCCCTCCCCAAGCTTCACTGCTTCAAAACTGTGCACACGTGTGGAGCTTCACCGCTTGGCGTCCTCGGAGAAGCAATTGACACAAAGGAGCATCTTGGTGAGCCTGGTGGGCACTTGATATGTCCTCTGCTTGTGGAACCTGACAAAGTGCTTCGAGCTTTCTTCACTTTTGGCACAGGTTGGTGTGTTGTTAAACAGCCTCCGAGATCGGTGCACTTTTTAAATTTATTTGAATAAAACTTAATTTATATTGCTGGCACGGCCTTTTAAATTAGGTGTTGAGTATAATTATGACCGAAATTGGCCGACCTACAAGAGTGAGAAGCATTTCTGAGGCCACCAAGCCAACTGAGGTGCTCCTACATGTCGGCCTAGCACGCCGGTGCATAACAGTGAAGCTTGACGTACACGCACCAGTGCAAAGTGGTGAAGCTTGACCTCGGAGCACTCGCGCAATGTAATGAAGCTTGACCATGACCTACTCTATAAAGGAACGCCCAGGTTAGCTCTCCCCTCCCTACGGGAGCGGGTGCACCTGAAATTATGTGTGACAATAGCCGCGGACCGCAAAATCCACCAGGCGCTGCCACACACAATCCCCAAACCGCGTGGTCTCGAGGCACAAACGCGGTGTGCCGGTAAATGCCTGTTGAGCCCGTACGAGTGCAATTTATTATAATTTTTTGTATCGGCAACTATATACCGTTCTTGACGACATATTCCATAAATCAAGTCGAGCAATAGCGTATTCCACCGCCGTGCTATTAATTGCGCGCAGCATTTATTTAAAGCACCCCGGCTAGCAGACGCTCATGCATTCAGGCCCAAGCTCATCCTTGTGAACCTCCTAGAGTACCTCAACTTTCGCAAAAAAAAATATTATTATTAGTTATGCAAGCCAGTAACGAAGTTATTCATTTAGACCTAAACACATACCTTTCTTGTTTTAATTCGCTGCTGAGGAGGCAAAATTGTGAACATGTTAAAAATAGTCAAAGTAAAGAGGCATGCAGCAAGCAAGCTGGATATATTACTATTATTTCTTTATTTTGAGTAGTAGCACCCAAACCATGAATTGCTTTATTAATGATATTCGCGTCTCCAGCTCGACGCTCGCCCTCCCGCGGCGGAAACGGGAAGCGCTGTAGTGAGGGTCCCCCGATTCTCCTGCTCAACGGAAGTGCACGCGATCATGGCTCGCGAAATGTCATTTCCGAATGCAAACAGCACTCTTCAGTGTCCCAACGTAGTGCTACAGCCGGTATGGGATTGTCCCTTACTGGAGAGTTTTAGTATTGCGCATAGAAGCAAACGAAAGCGCTGCGCGTTTGCGTTAGAGTTGCGTGCCCCACGTTGTGCGTGCGTCTCATCGCCTTGCGCCATCCAAGACCGAAATTTTGGCCTCCTTGCACGCGCAGTGTGGAACACGCAAAGCTAACGCAATCACACAGTGTTTGCATTCGCTCGTATACGCAATACTAAAATTAATTACTGTTTCACCGGCTTCCAACGCCAATGAAACGTGCTGCAGTGAACAGACGTGCAAGCAGGTAGGCGTTCCTTCGAACTGGAAAGGCTGAGACTGGCAAAACGACGGAGCGTAAAAATGAAAGTAACTAAATGTTATGAAAATATGAATAATTAAAAAATTTTTTTTTTTTTTTTTACTTTTGGGCATTTGGTTTGGAAGGATATTGGCGGCGACTTTGGACGTTTTGCCGACTGTCAAGTCTTGACTTTGATAGCAAAATGTACTTCACCCACAATTAATTTGATTTTACATGAATTTTTGACATTAGCTAGAACGTTGTTATTGATTTTAGACTATTTTTATTTTATTACTTGGTAATTAAAAATGCTGCAATTGGCACCAGTGATCATAATTAGCACACTTTTGATTGTCATATTTGTTCTCGCGTTTGAAATTAGATCAAAAGCAACAAATTATATTAGAGGTTGAAAAATTATGTATTAAGATATCTCAGTTTTAATATTATTATTATTAATACAAATCGCGGCAATGTATCTGCCTCCAATTAACGCCAAGATCACGAAAATACGTCATTTAACCATAATAGTCTTTCCAGAAAGGTATACTTTTGTTTTCTTTTTAGCACATAAGAAATTCTGACATCGTTATCAAGATAGACAAACAGTTAAACACTGGATGTAATATAAGCTCCTATGCGCCATGCATTGCTATAAAATACACACACACTCACACACTTCAGCTGTCTGACTCGGATTCAGTCTTTGGGTTGTTGCAGTGAGAAAAGCGTTTATTAATTTAGACATTTTGTCGACATATTGTAAAAATTGGAATTATTCTCTTATTTTTGTGCTGGCAGTAATGTTAAACCAATTAATCATCTAAATACCACAAAATCCATTAAAAGACCCGCAGTTCAATATTTCCCATGACAATTATCTGAGTGAGAAAAGGCAGCGAGAACGCACAAATATCAGCCTGGATCGAACATGAATGTCACAAAAAGAGTTTCCGCGAACAACTTCTCTAACTAAATATTACGACGTGAGACACATCTTGAGTTATGAAAGAATCCGAAATTAAGACCTATATCGAGAAATTAAATCTAAAATAGAGGTTAGTTTCGGTTTCGCTCCAAAATTAAAACGCGCATCCTTGCGTGAATATTACGCTAAACACCGTGTTAGTTTTCAGGGTAAAGAGGTGACCTGCGCTCATAACACCCTAGCTTCCCCGTATTACCAGAAATAATTTGTGTCGCTCATTGAAGCCAGCACACTGGACAGACTCAACAGCGGCGCGCATCTCCAACCCTCACTATAACCGCCATATTAGAAAATGAGTGGCGCCACCTATAGTTAGTTGGAGTCGCGAATACTAAAAGCAATACAAACAAATTAAAAAAATGTCAACATATATTGGTGCGAAATAAAAACATCAATGTATTCTTGCATTTTAACCCATCTCATCCAAATTGTTGACACTACACTTTGCACTACAAACAAAGACAATAAAAAAAAATATTTACATTGTAACATACACTGTTAAATGACAATAGTACCGGATGATTAAAAACATTACAGCAGCTGTATACACCCCCAGGTTATGAGTCGGAAGCATGTGGAAACGAAGACACTGTAAATGCATATGAAACACGACCTACTCTGTGGAATGAACATGAAAACAACTGATGTTTTCTTTATGATAGATGTGTTCGGTGGCATTATACTGATTCACCTTCTGCTTGATGAGATATCCTTCAGACAGTCGTTCCGTATCTCCATTGCTGGGAACTCGTGGAAGGCGATTCTTGTCGACGTCCGCGTGCTCGACTTGCATATGGGTACGCAGCAGTACACAAATATGACCAGTCATTGAATATTTCCTTGATGTCACCATCGATGTTATACGCAGAAAAACCACGCGCGTAAAGTGCCGGATGCTAGCCTCCTCAGGCAACCTGCGCCTGCAACCAAGTGGGGAAAGTGGAGATGCTAAGCAGCGCGGCGGGAGCAGTGGCAACTATGCAAACTAAAATATACTACTAAACAAGCAAAACAAAAATCGGCGTGCTGGAGTAGGCGCGGGTGACCCAAGGGGAAGGGCTACCGGCACTTTCCTCCTTGCTGGTTAGTTATGGAACAAGCGGAAGACCCGGATGAACGCCTTGAAAGCGTGTGTTGCTCAAAGTTCGCTTGTTTTCTTTGCGGTTTCCTCTATTTCTTTACTCCCAGATTTAATTAAAGCTAGCGCATTCAATGACGACAATCCTCTGGTCATCGGGACACCATTGTTCGGTAATAAGCTGCACGAATAACAACCGAGAGTGCAGAATATTATCGGAGGGCCGACAAGGCAACTGCGGATGTTTTCATACTTCGCTTCGCAAATGACCAAGACCTCTGGCAGCAGTGGGTTGCATCCGTAAACCGAAAAGACTTTCCTCTACCGCCATCCTCTCGAGTGTGCTCGGAAGTCGGAACATTTTGTGAACGGAGCACGCACCGAACTTAACGCTGTACCGTCGATGAACACGGGGTATGTTCGCAAGGTGCGTGCAAGTTTTCTTGTGAGAATTGCTGTTTCAGTTTGTAACTTTTCGTTACTTAATTTATCTTGATGTTGATATTTTTCAGTGCTGATATTGACTCGATTTTACCATCTGCAAGGCTTACTTGAAGGCTCATTTCCACCGCCAGGTGTGGCTGGAAATTGTCGAAACGTTAGTTCTATCGGTTTTCCTGAATCGCTATCTCCTGCGCGGTACCAGAGAGCCGTGAACTTACGTTGACCGTCAGAATGCGGCTGGATTCTTCTTATATTGAAAATTAGTACATAATGTAGCTTGAAAAAAACTTCAATTTCTATTGCTGAAACATATGCTCATGCAAAGATTTCAAATCGTTGAATCATTGATTGACTTGCTCTGGCAATGGGCCCATCTCAACTTTGCTGTTTTCAGTTCCCAACAATGGACACACTCAGTCAACACGGGATCCTCAAATCAAACTTTTATAAACATCTCCAATCCGGAGGGAGCCGCCTTCGATCGTTCCCTGCAATGTTCTTATTTTGCGCGTCATTGTTCACATTATATTTCATTGTTGTGGACGACATGAGACGCCAAAAATATTATTGGTGTACTGCATCTAGGACGACAAAAAATCGGAAGGGAAATTCAATCGCTGTAAACTTATACAATATTTTGAGTACTTGCCTCCGATTTCTTTCGGTGGCACGTTCAGTGCCGCACTTCCCTGCATTGCCGCACTGACGGATGCCATACTGCAGGGCAAGAAACGTTCCCAAAGAGTTGAAAAATGCCCTCCGCGGCACACAAGAACACAAGACGCGCCCTAAGTCGGATACCCAGCACTTTGGAGCACCCAACCGGCTGACCCAACGTGGGAGCGGAGACCCAAAGATCAATTTTTGCCAACGTTTCTAACCACTCAGCATGGCCGCGGAACCTGATGTTTGCTAGATGGCGCTACAGTATTCAGAATGGCGCTACCTACGATAAAACGGTCTATAAAGTAGGTTGTAAGCTTGATATGAGAAACCTGAGAAGTATGAGACATTATTTATATCTTTTCAATATTCTAGGGACTATCAAACTTAAAAACAGTAAATGGGATCTGCAAAACGAATAGCAAAAGTTACTTGCTAGTTATTTTAAGTTGGGAAATATCACACACCTCTATGTATTTCTATATGCTATATGGACATTTGTGTCCTTAATATCTTGCAAGCATGACACTGCTTATAAATAAAGTGCTTATCATATAGTATCTTCCCATCTTTGGGTCATGCAGTCATGTTATGTTTCTCTTTTCAGCTGCGCTGAAGCCCAAGTTCGACATGGCTGACCGCTCTACTGTTGCTGATGTTGCCAAGAGATGGCTTTCTTCATCAAGCGACCGTGACGGAGGACGCACTAACCGTCGACACCCTAACAAGTCATGAGGCTAGGGAAAAGTATAAACTGGAAGAATAAAAGTTGCAAATTATCATTGAAGTCCTCGCTGCACTGAAATAACTGTCAGTGGCTATGATTCATGGCTGTCCTCGCCATAATGGAACCCGATTACCCAGCTCAAAGCTTATTGACTTCACTCTGACCTCAAGAGAGCAGCCCTGCTCTGGCCAGAAATCAGTGGCTTGACAGCAGCCGAACCTGAATGGCCTGGCTCTGGCCACAATTGAACGGCTTGACTGCGGCCAAGCTGAACGGCTTGGCTCTGACCACAATTGCATGGCCTCATTCTGGCCACAGTAAAAAGGCCCGTCACTAACTGCAATTAAACGGCTTGAATACGGCCGAAGCTTAATGGCCTGGCTCTGGCTCAATTTGAATGGCCTGATGCGCTTACTCTCAACTGAAGTTTTTATTGAAAAGAAGTAAACAACAGCCTTCCACACCATCATGGCCAATTCAGCATGCGTCCAGATAACAGATCTCTTTGCTATGTAGAAGGACCGACGTTTGGCTTACACATTGCCCAGTCCCTTTTTGATCATGTAGGCCTCTAAAATTTCCCTAGTCATCTGGTCTACCCCTTCCAGCAATCATGACGTGATGGAAGTCGGTCTGGCACCCACAATCTGCACAATGAGGCGGAAAGTGCCCCCCAGCTGTCGACCCCAAAGACCAAGCATGCTCACACAAGCTTTCATTTAGTATACATCGGCCCGATGGTCAGTTACCGAAGATCGGCACACAAAAGCAGACGATGAATGGCCTCACCAAGGTCCAAGTTAAGCAGCCCTAGTCCCGCAAAAGTTTAGCAAAATGCATTTATTTGGCCAAACAAAACAATCAAATGGACGGCCAGCAATCGACTTTCCATCAGCCCAAGTAAGACTGGTCAACGGACACTACACGGCCATCCATAAGCTGAATTCAGGTTCACTGAGCGGCCGTAGTCGTACAAGGACCGTTTTGGAGCATTGCCCATTCATCGGTTACCGAAGACTGGCCATACGCAACTGACTGCCAACTGATCAGTGGTCAAAGATTGGCCATTCACCTATGCGTTGCTTGGGAACCTTCGTCGTGAAGACGTTCACTTCCAGCCCGGAGATAGGGTGTAGGTGGGGACACCCATCTGTCGCCGCGGCCTCAGCGACAAACTAATAAAACTGTACTTTGCAGCACCTCGGGTCGTGGTCGGCGTCGTGATGATGCTTGCATTCCGTGGGTCACCACCTCGTAGTTGAGCTCCTCGAGGCGACAAAGTACCACTTCGTCGCTTTGGGGAACTTGTGCCAGAAATCGCCCGAGGTACTTCGTCACCTCGGGGAGCTCAACTACGAAGCCGACGAAATGCCAGCGTCATCACGGCTTCGACCATGACCTTAGGTGGTTCACGTTGTTCGACTCGAGCCATTCTACACTCAATAGGACGGAGGTCTATTTATGATTCAGATGACCCTGGAGTTTACCGATTGCTGGTTTAGCTTTGTGTTAACTTTACTTAAGGTTGCACCAAGGCGATGCACTTTTAAAGGGGGGAGTAATGCCGCATGAATGACCGAGAAGAAATGCTTCTCTGTGCATCTAGAAGTTTCGCGTTCATTCTTACCCCGAGTGCAAAAGATAAGGAGGCCTGAATGAGCTTGCCTAGTCAGTCTCGCCCTAGCTAACTCCCGAACATTCTAGGTCGAATCTTCGAGATGATGAGTTTAGTAAATGAGCTGAGCGCGGAATTTACGATTTATTCACTGATTCACTCCCACGATAGCCAGCTGTCACGCCAATGCACTGTCGCTCGCTGCAATCGCCATTGACTCTCGCTGCTGCTTTCTCGACGTGTGTTCGTCCTTTTTGTTCGCCGATTAAACCTTTATTTTCAGTTCATTATCGTCTCGTCGCCTTCATCCGTCACAATATCGTACTCAAACTTTACCTTCTTAATGCTGGTATGCCAGATGAGATAGGCAGTCTTCTATAGCAGCAAAATGAAAAGAAAAAAAAAGATTAAAGAAGCGAGACTATGCAAGTGTCTGACCGCTCCCAAACGGCATTTGTGCTTTGAATTAACTTTTGCCAGTGGCTTCTACCGCTTGCACAGGTCGCCCTTTTTTGCAGGAATGTGAGATTAGATGGAACTTGTTTGTTCTCTCTACCGAGCAGACAAAAACAAACGAAGAATAGGACCATTTTCACTCCGAATAAAGCATCTCTGCTGCGACCACCAGGCCTCTTCTGAGCTGTCTGATGGCCTGCGCTCCGGATTTCCCTTCTCCCCTATCCGGGGAGAATGGAAATCCGGTTCGACAGGGCTCACGCACATGCAGCTTGCCGCCGTACTTGTGAGGAGCAACACTGCTTTTAAATGCATAGTGACGTGACATTCGGCTTATTCCTTTTAAATAATGTCCTGGTATTTTTCGAGCAAAAAATTAGCGTCTCCATGGTCTGGTTGACATTTTATTGTCTAAATGTCAACGTGGTTGACATTTAGACAATAAAATAGGCGCTAGAATTTTGTTGCAGTAACCCTTTAATCTCGTGGTTGCAGAGCAAACCAGATTGTAGGGGCTGCTGCATTCCAATGAAAAAACTGGTCTGGAGCTAGGAACCACAAACGTTGATACTGCAAGCTTCTGGCATTTTTCAGCGTAAAATGCTTTTTAACAAAACCTCCAATCCAAAGATTTATGCATTTTCCACTAAATTTAGCGGCGAAATTGATGTCGCGTGGCCTGCCGTCACAAGACCTACAGACCTTTTTTTGCTTAATTAAATAAAACGGGAGAAAATCGAAACAGGAGAAACTGAATTGATGTGTATGTCTCATGACGTCGGGTCACATGACGTCAATTTCTTAGTAACATTTAGTGGGGAAACTGACGTCAATTTTTCCACTAGGTTTAGCTGGGAAACTGAATTATTAAAAATGATAAAGCATTTTGTAATGTTTTATTATTTTTAAAAATTCAGTTTTCTAGCTAAACTTAGCGGGAAAATCGACGTCAGTTTTCCCGCTAAATTTGACAGGGAAATTGATGTCACATGACCCGACATCGCGAGACGTATTCATCAATTCAGTTTCTCCGCTACATTTGGCGGGAAAACTATGTCACGTGAACCCCTGTCCCTTGGCCTATCACATCAACTTTGTTTGCCGCTAACTTTAGTGAGAAAATTGACGTCATGTGACCTTTGTGTAAAGTCGGTTTCCCTAGCTACTAAGTATAGCGGGGAAATTTATAAAAATATGCGGGCAAAAACTAAGGGAGAGGAGCAGACGAGAGCGCGCGGGGACATCAGAACACTGAGCTCTGGTTCGAATGAATAGTGGGTAGACCTAAAACTAGCAGCCTTTGCCTCCACAGCACTCGCTGGACGCGTTCGAATGCAAAAGCCAAACATTGAACGCCAGCATTTTGCTGCCGTCCTATGTGGATACAATGGCAGCCAGCTACGTCTACCCACTAATCGTTTCAACCAAAGCTCGGTCTTCTGATGTCCCCTCGACGCTCGCGTCTCCTCCTCTCCCCCAGTTTCTCGGCGCATAGGTTCTTTGCTCCCCGAAATGACTGTTTAATGTATTCTAAACAAATTTAAACGATCGTTCCTCAAATACTGCATTTCACGCATCATAAAACTTTGAAAATAAAGGTCACTGTCGTTTCTATGGGGTGGCGATCACCAAAAGCTATCTTTTACAAAAGCAGTGTTGGGCAGTACTTTTAGTACTTATACCACTACTCAAGAAGGTTTAGAAAACTTATAGATTACTTGAAGTACATTATCTGAGTATTTACTTGCTGCAGAGTACATCCCCCAAATTTGGGCTTCTTAAATTTGTATCACAAAATGATGCTTTGTCAGCTCTGAAGAAATACTGGGAGGGATATTCTACTCGCACCAAAAACGCGAGCAGACGATGCATCGCTCAGTTTGTACTGCGGGCGGCTTTCCAGCAGCATTTCAAACTCTCCCTACTTCTCGCACGGTCAGAGCAAGCGAGGAGGTTAAACACATTAAGATATGACACTCCTCCATGAGAGGATTGCTTGCGGAAGCTACGGTGCTGACATCATGCTATGTTTAACCCCCTAAGTCAGGCGAACCTTCACATTTGGAGCAATCTCAAAATAACTACTCCGTGGCCAGTTGGCTTTATTCAAGATTCGCCGTCATTTCCAAAAATAACTGATGCACACCGATAATTCCTAAAGCAATGCATATCAGTTAGAAAAAAGAACAAAAACACGATAGTTGAATAAAAAAGCATCATGAAAGATTGTGTTAAAAAGTACTTGTACTTTGCTTTGAAAGTACATTGTATTTATGGTACTTTACTTCAAGTACATTGCGCCCAAGTACTTACTACTCTGAATACATAATCTCTGATTTACTTTGTACTTCAAATACTTTTTAGGTGTACTGTACTGTACTGTACAAAAAGGCCCGTGTTCTTCCGTTCAGAACACGGAAGAAACAGATTTAGGTGATGACATGCCATTTGACAGAGTGCCCAGATAATGTTTGACATAAGCAGGCCCCCTCATTTTGGCGCCATCTATCCACATCTAAGCGAAGTGCCAAGCACGCTGAACCCGGGTCTAACTGGTCTGATGTGCATGGTTCTGCTCTTGTCGCGTTCGCCGATTGTTGGTGAGCTTTCATTCTCCAGCTAATCTTTTATCAATTATAAGCACAGCTTCGCCACTTTATTTTTACTTGAGCCGGTTTCATCATAGTGCTGTCGCATCCGCATGCTGAAATAGCTGTGCACACTTCGGTAGCCACCACCGAAGCGTGCGCTGCGATCAGCCTGCCTTCTTTTGGCCCCTTCGTCGTAGCACCCTCTACGTCGGTGCAGTCTAGGATGGAGGCTAGTTCCGAAGATTATCTGTTCGCGTTTAACCCGCGATGAATTGAGAGTGTCATCACACAAATGTGTTTCTTACAGCGTGGTTGAGACAGAAAATAATTTCTACCATTTAGAGATGGCTACATTTTGTTCCTTCTTTATTTGCGTGCAGAAAAAACACCGACACGATCGTCCCCAACCCCTAGTTGGCTCAAAAAACTTGATCTGTTCACTTCCCTCAAAATTTATTTTCCTTCACCTGGAAAAAAAAAAAAAAAAGTTTTTCTTAGATTTTGACATTGCCATCTGGTGGCTCAGATAGCAGTTTAATTTGCGATTTATTTATTTATTTATTAAAGTTTGGGTTTCAAGGACAGCGAGGGAAAAACATACTTTGGGAAGGTGGAGGTAACTAAGCAGAGGTCATCCGACTGGTGACATCACTGGGTGACATAAGTCGAGGGAAGAAATCTTGTGTTTTTTTTTTTTTGACAATTTGCTGGGCGGGAGGCATACACCTGGTTGTGAGGAGGAGCTTTCGTCACGCAGATATGTAAAGTTTTAGCAGCATTACTATATTTTGTACATTAAATAGATGTCAACTGGTATTAAAAACACTGGCGTGCTAGGTGGTGCATGTCGCCGCCCGATTTAGAACGTTCAGTCTTATGGATCCATCCACTTTGGCAACTCAACCAAATTGAGCGTTTGTTTTTTCCTTCGGAACGCCGTAAAATGGTGCGCCTGCTTTATTTTTCTGTAAAGTGTGATCATATGGTGGTTTTCAATGATGCCTAGAAAGTTTCTAATTTATACCATTCTTTCAAATTTACCCATTAAAATTTATTTACTCAAAAGTAATTAAGAACCTAATTACACCGAATGATATTCAAAGTAAATTAATTTGAATTGAATTATTAATTTTCCTAGATAGGCCCTTCGGAAGAGACCAGGAGTCTCTTTCCCGGTCCCCGGTCCGCAGGCCAAATCCTGCTTATTAAGGTCTTCTGACCGGCCCAAGGCTGGCTGCGGTACTTCCAATGAAGTTCAGCCCGCAGCTCGCTTTCAGCAGACCCGCTGCTACCGGCGAAAAAATAAGCAACCGCGTAAACAATGATATCGTAAAAGATACAAGGCAGAGCGCAAGTTCGTCTGCTTGTTTTGCAGGGGTTGTGGTGACGTCAGAATGCCGAGCTCTGATTGAAGGATAGTGGGTAGACCTCAAAATAAGCTGCCTGGATGTCTACACACTATCCTTCAATCGAAGCTAATCAGAGCTCGGTGTTCTGACGTCAACACAATCCCTGTGCGAGAAGCAGAACGCCGAGCTCTGGTTGAAGGATAGTGGGTAGACCTAAAAGTAAGCAGCTTGAGGTCTACCCACTAACCTTCAATCGGAGCCAATCAGAGCTCGGCCTTCTGACGTCACCACAAGCCCTGTGCGAGAAGCAGACGAACTTGCACTCCGCAGAGAAATCTGCCTATCGATAAGGCATGTCTTCGTCATATTATTCATTGGACATTGTAATCGCCAGTATCACCATCCTTAGTCCGTTTCATATCCGTGTAACCACTTGTTAAAATTCCTTTGCATTCCCATGTACATATATTCAGCTTAGTGTCGTGTCGTATCTATTGCATAGCGTCAGTTCTATCATTCTCATTAGTTTTGTGCCCTGCGTGAACGTGGCAAAGAACTATTGTGTAATGTCATTGCTAAATACTGAATTTCAAAATAAAGTGTATCTCTTCATCCACCTTAGACTCTTTTTTTTTTTTTAACTCTAACTTTCAATTTCGTATTTAGATGCTGATCTAGGATTATTTAATAAGTTTATTTCTCATTTCTATTTACTTATTTATTTTCTGGCCCTCAGAGACAACAATGGATCCCCGATTCAGCCCCTTAGCCATAAAGTTTAGAGACCCCTGGCAAAAACCAATATGACATCAACCTTTCTTTTTGTGCTGTGTTATGGAAATTTTTGGCAGTAGTGATTTAGCTCGTGTTTCGTGAAATAACCTATTAATTCTTTATTGCTATGTGGTTACATATGACCCACCATGTTTTAAACAGTAGAAGGTTAACTACGGTCAAAAACTGAACAAAAATAGATTACAGCTATCGATCTACGGAGACTAAATATGTTCACTGCCAAAATATTACACCAATGGGAAATCGTGATCCACTCTAAAACAGATATTAAAAGTGCGACCACTAGCTTCTTGGCTGTCATTCAAAGGGTTGGCTGTGGCTGTCTGTCAAGCAACCTTGTGCCCCGATGTCATGTTCATACTCGAGGAGGTTACCTTGAAGTGCCAAAGGTGGTATTCACTGGCGCCCATAGTTTAGTCCGTACCTGCTCAGCGCGAGCGTACAATTAGCTTCTCCGAAGCGTCTGCAACGTACATTGCACGCCACCACGATTGTCGTTCTTTTCAGAAGATAAATGGGGGCTCGTTCTGAACCTGCGCTCGCGGTGAACTCGCTTTTCGACCGTCAACTTTATGAATGAGTATTAATATTTGCTACAGATGTTTGATTTATGAAGCAAGCAGTAAAACAGCCGTAGCATCTTGCCTGACTGATCAGAACTGCTCCTGCGACTAGGCCAATCGCACATTTTGCCGCACCTCGGTACAAACTTTGCGTCACACGATGGCCACGCCGCTGATCACAAGGTTTGCCATCATGCTCGAGCTGGTAGCTTCGGTTTCGACGTAGACCCCCGAAACAAAACTTCAAGATCAAGGTGTCTACAAAACTACACAATGAACAAAAAAAAAAATTCCTTTACTAAAACAGTTGCAACCCTAAAATCGAGAAAATGTACCGGAGTTACCAAACTACTGAGTTCCTCTCTAACCCACGTAACTAACTTGCAGCATGTTGATGTGTTGAGATTGTATTTTAATGCAAAAGCATTAACTGTCCCATGGAGCAAGCCGACGTCATCAGCTTTGAAGTCGCACAAAACGGCACCTTAAATCCTCCTCCAAGTGAAGCCAGCTCCTAGCTATGAAACCGAAGCCACGCGAAAAACCTAGACAACGGCACATAGTTTCCCCGATCCCAAAGGAGCGGAGTAAAGCTGATGGATTTCGGCTTCAATCCCATTGGCTGGCACGAATCGATGAGGCTCCCATTGGCCGCTGCGCTTCAGTTTCAACGACCGCCACTCCATGGAGCTGTGTGTCCGTCAGCGCGCCCGTAACACGAAACGTCCAAGGTCAGGGCGGCAAGGAGAGGGCGCACTCTGCCGTCAACGCCGAAATAAGGGAGCAGAAGAATGACGTGCACGCTTTCGCATTTTCAACTTGTAAGTGCTTAGGTGTACCTTGAGCCTTTCTTGTGGCATATGCATATACAACAAAAAAATTAATTATGACCACGATTAGGTCCCCCCTTCCTGAAAATAAGCCCAGACACCCAAGGTGTTCTATGTTTGGACGGTTCCAGGGTGTCTGTCTGAGCCTCCCAGCCTCCAGGATGTGCAGAAGACACACCAAGGTGGCTGGAGCACAGTTCCGATGTACCGAAATAAATGTGACAAGCTGAAAGCTTTCACCTGTCTGTCCTCGTTTCTGTTTCTGCATGTTTCACGCTTTCATTCCTTCAACACCATCAGTAGTTGCTCAAACGTTTGGACTAGTGGTGGGCCAAACTTTTGCCGAATCAAAAATGCGGCGCCGAATCTTGAGGTTCAGCAAAGCCAAATATTTGTTGAACTTTTCTAGAGATTCAGCAAAGATTCAGCAAAAATACATTGTTACCAGACCTAAAAGTTTATACTATATTGTTTTTTTGTGCAAAAAAAAGCTTTTGGGTTCTTTTTTAATGCTCATTGTCACAGTTATTAGTAAATAAGTTGATATTCTAAAAGATAATTGTATCAGTGTCATTTTTGTGTGTTCACTGGTAATTTTAAAGTGACTTTTTGCAGAAGTGGCGTGACAAGGGGGTTGAGTAGTAGCGGCCGCAGTCACGATACGCGAATTTCGGTTTTGAGGCCTAATCAGCGCAAGCCTTACTTTCTCTGCCAGTCACCGTTTCGTGCGCGAAAATGAATGCAACGGCTGCTGAGCCTTCACCCGAAGAGATAACAATATTATTGTAAATATGCATGTTTTTCGATTTGAGTCACTTCAGTTTTGCATGAAAGTTGTGCGTTGCATATTCGCAACGTCTCATTCTTAACTTGTAAAATGCCGGTTTCTGATGTTGGGACACACGGGACGTTTAGGAAGATGGGAAGAGTTAAGAATGTCGGATGTGCAACATGAAGCATGATAGTTCTGTGTTTAATTTTATACGGATAGATGAAGACCGCGAAATAACGCTAAGTGAAAAGCAATATTATTTTGTTTTTGGCACAAACTACTTGTGAGCCGAAAACAGGATTGCTATAATGGAGAGGAGTGTTTTAAAGTACTTGTCGGTCAATGTTGCAATACCTCGCTGCGTCACTAGAAAGATGAAATGAAAATGACGTTATCTGGAATGTACCGCATAATTTATCACTTGCGCATGGACTGCGTCGTTTTTGCGTCAATTTCTGGTCAATCTTTTGTTCTTGAGGCAGAAAATATTGAAGAAAAGCACACTCGCAAAGACTGACAAACACACAGTTACCATGTCGCCTACTCCGCACCTTGCTGTAACCACTGGTAGTACCACACCATATACTACACTGTACGATGGTAACCGCACAATCGCACGGCACCCATTTGCCCGTCGCGGGCTCGCGCGTGTGCAGACATGTGCCGAATTTTTGCCGAATCTTTGCCGAACTTTCTTTCAAAAGTTCGGCATGTGCCAAACTTTGCCGAATCTGAAGTTCGGCAGATTCGGTCCATCACTAGTTCGGACACACGCGTAAGCAGCAGTGTTCACTACTTTTTGCACCACAGAGTCACAGGAGAGGAGCTTCCCTCCCAATTTTTCCCGCAGACTTGAACGCAAACCGGACATGAATCCTTCGCAAGAGGGGGCCTAAAATAAAAATACAGTAAGTACTTTTTTGGTTTTTTCGTTTTTTGTTTTTTCAGCCCACCAACTGCGATACATAGCAAGTAAGGTAAAAAGCTGGGTTTACTACCCTGCTGGTAACACTTTATCTCAGCTTTATATCTACCGTATTTCCATCCTTTCAAAGACTTTTAATCTTTCAATCTGTTTTCCTGCCTGTATTTCAAATGTAACATTTATTTATTGTGCTGTATATAGATATATAGTAAGCATCATCTTCATTGATTTTTTTCTCCGTTTTAAGCATTGGTAGTACTTGTTTTTTTTGTGCTTTCTTGAGCTTCTGTTTATATCTCGAATTGTTCTATATTTTTGCCGCCCTTTCCTGAGCGCTCTGCATGAGCCTATGAGTCATTATGAATACATATATAAATAAATTAATGGACAATAGAAACAATGTTTCTTTTCTGTCTTCGTACTTGCGTGCTGTTTTTCTCATTGAGGGATACATAGGCCAGAGTGAGTCTAAACAAAACGTAACTACCGTAAAATCCTATAAGGGTGCCAACCCAAAATGAAGAGATATTTAATGAAAAACATGAAGTGGGCAGTGGGCGAGGTTCGGGGATGAGACAGCAGGGCACCTGCTACAAACCACGTGACACGGTAACCGATACCGTAGGTCGCGGACACGGCTAATTCGCGTTTCACAATGCGATAAACATGCGGGAATACGCCACAGACTCCTGTGTCACAGGAAAGGATACTGCACACTGCTTATGCAACAGATTCGTGTTTCACGATGGGATGAACACGCGGAAGCTGGCTACAAACTTGCATGCCGCGGGAACCGATATCGCGCGCCCAGATCGTGGACAAAAACGCGAGATCCTGCTGCAAACTCGCTTGTCACACGTACCAGCACCGCAGATCGTGCGGTTGATGTAATTCCCGTCAGACATTCGCGTGGTATGTCACAGGAACCGGGGGTGGGCGATGTTTCAGAATTTTTATGTTACGGATAGGAAAAAAAGATGGGCGATTTCTCGGGGGAGGGCACCCTCATGGGATTTCATGGTAAGCATTTATTTTTGCATTACCCAGTTTATTAGTGTAAGCGACTAGCCCAGTCCACTGGCGGCTTGTCCACGCTTGCATTTTACGACAGCAAAAATTCAATCGTCAAACTCTTCGATGACCATCTCATCGTCGTCGTCGTCTGGGAATTCGGGGAGCTCTTCCACGCTGCTTCCGCTGAAATCTACAGAGTTTTCGGCTCGCTCGTCTATCCAGTCCCGTTCTGCGAGCATTTCGTTCCTTTTCCTGCAAGAAACCGTCATAAAACAAACGTGCTATTATTAGAAAAAGATGCGAGAATTGTGGTTCGAATAGAATATTGCGACATAATTCATAGCCTTCATAGTGCAATGAATAGCAAAGGCAACCGGTTCTCATAGCAGCATTGAAGATAGAGATGACTCGGCGCTATTCAATTTGAACCACTATTTGCATGCCCGTAATTTTTAGCATGCGTTTCCAAACAGTTTTAAATTACACGGAGATGACATGGCATAAATGCAGACATCTGAAAACAAAGTTCAGTTGTGAGAAATGGGTGCTTTTGCAGGAGATGCACTTTAATTTGGAGCTGGTAAGTTGCGTTAATGCAAGACACTTGGTGGCCACAAACAATGAGTGTTGTCTAGTGCAATGACACTCCTGAAGTCCCAGACTTCTATAGCTGAGTCCCAAATATTCTTCCAAACTAATTTGGAGAAAGTAGGTCCAGAAACTTGATAATTATAATGACAGTGTGTCACTGTAGATGCTGACTGCCTGCAAATTCCAAGAGAATGAGACATACCTGTAGTCCTAATGGTGCTTTGCTATTTGTTGGAACTATCTGCACACCAAAAGGTTGTGTCTGGGTACTCAAGGCATGTGTGCTCGACAGAACTTGCAATAAGGTAATCTGTAACTCACAACGTTTTCTCACTATCATGATGCTTTTCCCAAATTTCCTGACAATTTCTCAGTTTCTAAAGGTTGATCAAAACTAAAAAGGTAGCCCAACTTACCGATTTGTGGCCCCGACGTCCAGAATCCCAATTTCGTCCACCATGGCCCTCATGCCTGCAGATAACATGGTGCTCGTTCATGGAGCTTGGTGAAAATTAGCAGTGGAAGAGGTCTCCTAGCGTTTGAGATTGAGTCGATCTGAAAGCTGTTCACATCACTCAAACTTTCTAACATGCTGAGTCAACTGGTATAACCAATCTGGAGTGTTTATTTATTTATATGTTTATTCACCTTCGAGGTCATTAACCTTAAAGAGGGAAATGGTATTCGCGACTCCAGCGACCTATAGGGGACGCCACTATCGGGCAAATATGGCGGTCGAATCAAGGTCGTGCCGTGCCATGTGCCAGCTGAACGCACAACGCTGGGGCACCAGCAAGTAAACATTGGACTCAAAATTGGTTCCCCCGCGTTTTATCATCCACGTTTCGAACCTGCGGCGATGTGTTGGGGTAAGCGAACTTCCAGAGGCTTGACTTTCTTCAAGGAAACGAGGAAAGGACTGCCCACTGTCCTTCCACGCTGCTGATGAACATTGATAAACGCAGAATGTCTGGCTCACGCGGTTACATAGGTCGCGTGCAGAGCAACCTGGGTCATAAGGCGATACTACGGTTACGACACAGTCACCGGTAGAACTGTTCTGTTGCGCAGACCACCGACAACATGTAAACACGGAAGCCAGAAAAGACGACCTGTTCTGGCCAGTTCAGTGTTTTCCCGCCAGGTGCCGTTCGTTTTGCTGGAGTCGCGAATATACAATAAAGAAAACATAGAGACGAAGCAAGCACATAATTATGGTTCCTAGAAAACATGAAGTAAGAAAGAGCATTTCTCAAAGTAGCTATAGTGGTCGCAATTTGTTGGAGGGGTCTGATTGACTTAGCTTTGGGTTCCCCAATCTACCGCATCTAACACAAGTTCAAGAAACCTCGACGCTCATCCGGAAACTGGAAGGTTCAAATATAGTTCTGAATGCGTGATGTACAAACAAAGGCATTATCTGAGATGGAGCTTTCATGTCCGGACACAATGCAAAACCCATAGGAATATTCACTGTGCGACACAGTTGGCACAAACCCCGCATCGACACTTTCCTACATTTTACTCAGACAGAGATTGCCACCAATTGTTAGTACTGCTTAAGCTACTGCCTTGAATGAGGACTTGTTGCCAAACCAGTAGGTTTTATGGCAGTTGTTTATTTGTAAGAGAAAAACAGGAGATACCCGCAGTCTCTACTTGCATTTTTATGTACAAAGTTCCAATTTGTCAAACTCGGCCCTTGAAGAGTTTGCAATGTTCACGCCAGTAACATTAGAACCAATCAAACCTGGAACCTTCGAAAAGCGTGCGACTTTCCAATTGCTCAAATGCAAACCACAGACTCACTTGGGCTCAGGTCTCCCGCACGGAGCAGAGCGAGGAATGGAATCAGATCCAGCTGCAACTCCGAACCCGTGCTCTGGTAGCCTGTGCAAATCACGATAATAATAATGATGGTCATTAAGATTTGTTATCAACGTTGGTTACACCAGGCAGGTTGGAACTTTGTTATTTCAATATCGGCTTATTTAAAATCCCGCACAATTCGCAGAACTTGTGTGGCCTTGTAATTTCTCGTGGAAACATGACGAATACAAGTGGTTGCCGCACTCCAACTTGGCTATTTCGCCAATTTGGTTGTTTCGATTGAACTTGGCATCCATATTCGGCCCTAACAAAATGAAACACGAAGAACCTCCATTGCTCCATATCCAGAAATCCATTTGTTTCCATAGTTTTCATGCAGTTTGTGGTGACTGTTAACTTGAGCTTCCTGTGGTTATTATTTACTACTTATATATTTTCGTACTGCAGATCATGAAGGTTCAGGCAGGATGGCCAATAAAGATTGCACGCACATCAGGTACAGCAATGCAATGGTGTGACAGAAAAAAATGCTGGAGGTACACCTAAGCACTCTTTACGAGTTGTGAATGTGAAAGCGTGCACGCCACTCTTCCGCTCCCCCTTTTTTTTTTTTACTTGCGTAGACGTTCGAGCGCATGCTCTGACCTTGGGTGGAGTTGCTGCCTTGCGGACACGCAATGCCATGGGGTGGCCGTCGTTGAAAATGACGCGCAGCAGCGTCAATTTCAACGACCGGCCACACCATGGCGCTGCGTGTCCGGCAAATTGGGAGCCTCGTCGACGCACGCCAGCCAATGGGATTGAAGCCGAAAATCCACCAGCTTTACTCCGCTGCTTTGGGATCGGGGAATTTTGGTGCCGTTGGCTAGCTTTGCGCGTGGTTTCATAGCTGGGAGCTGGCTTCACTTGGAGAAAATATTTAAGGTGCCGTTTGGCGCGGTTTCAAAGCTGATGACGTCGGCTCTCTCCATGAGACAGATAATGCTTTTGCATTAAAAAATGGCTGCCTCCGACATTTCTTAAAGTCGCATATTCTAAATGCATAGCATTTACAAGGCCTCTTCGTGTTCCTCCTTTTGCGGGCACACCAAGGAGCCCACTGAAAGGCAGATTGCTAGGGTTCGTTGCTATAAGCTATCACAGCGTCACATCATACCATGAGGTCACGTTATGATGTCGCCTGACATCAGTGTCGCATGACGTGACGTCACAATGTCGTGCCGTGGCGTCGCATAATGTCACCTAACCATGTGACGTGACATTGGGTCATGCCACGTAACACTGCGACATTGTGGTGTCACATGATATCATATCAAATGATGTGTCAGTGCCGTGTCATGGTGTCATTGATGTGACCATCTGATGTCATGTGACATTACAGTATCGCATGACATCACTATCTTCTGAAACCAAATGTTAGAAGACATTTCTTCAAAATTTCAACGAGAAACTGGTTTGTTATTAGCAGGAGATTTGTTTACCTACGGTATGTATTTCCTAACTGAGAATTTCTGGAAATCACTCGTAACCTTTGAGCCAGATACTGTTAAGTTCTAAAGCTCTGGCATCTTATTCCAACTGCTGCTGCTACATTCATAAGCAGTTTATGTATTTTCTGCATACATAAAAATAAAGTTACCATAAAATAGACCATCCGCCCATTCCACACTAAGCGACCACCCCTCAATTTTGTAACATTGGCAAAATACACAGAGGACATATCTTTACATATTGTTGACCTAAGGAGTGCCCATCCTCTAGTTTTACATGATTATATCTTAATTTTGAGTGGGCGCTTGCTATGGATTTTATGGTAGTATTTTGGACAGATTCCTTGCCGTGTGCAAATGCGGCATGCAAGCCTCTTGGGCCACACAATCAAGCGCTCAAAGGCATAGAGCATCACATGACAAATGTTTTCACGACGATTGTGGGAAGAGGAGATAAGCAGGTTTGAAAACAGTGCAGTATTTTCCGAGGGATAAAAGAAAACAGACACAAGGCAAAACGGCATCTAGCAGAAAAGCTGCCCTTAGAAGACCCTTACCTCTGAAGGCATTCTTCACTTCAAAGAGTTTCTTCCTCACCTGTGCAAAGAAAGTAAACAAACATCAGCCACAAGTTTCCAATCAATATTCGAAAATCTCCCTCCGAAAACACCACAGTGCTATCCACTTATAACGATACCGGATATAAAGATGTACTGCTCATAACTATCAGTTTCTAGAGTTTCAAAACAATCAGTTTCTAGTCCAGATAAAACGATAATCGGTAATAAAGGTTGAATTTTAGGGTTTCTTCATTATTGTTAAAAGTGAATCGCACTGTATTCACTTTGTGTTAGCTTCAAACACAAGATCTACCACATTTGCGAAAGTCTGCTAGACACCGAAACTTGGTGTGGCAAAATATCAATGCAACAAAACAGGATGAACTTTACTGAAATTGCCACATCAAAGAGTAGAAAAAGCCTAAACAAAACTTCCACAAAAAAAAACAGAGTTGATAGTTTTCAGTTACGATACTCATTTTGAGTTAGGAGTGATTCCATAACATATTTATATATTTCGGGACGCCAATCCCAAAACAGAAGCATAAACTAGAAGCACGTTACGAGAATATTGCACTATACTTCGTTTTACCTGACGCCCAGATGCAGCCAATGCTACCAGCTAACGGGACCAACCAAACAGCATCAAAGCACAAAAACATTGTGTTTGCCATGCTCTGTATGTGTTCTTTCATCGCTGAACCAACCACACACACGGAGGGCCCAGTGACTTGCGCAATTTTGATGCTGTTTGACCAGCCCCATCAGCTCGTGCCATCCAAACTTAAAATAAAACAAAATATAATTTTTTTTTTTTTTTTGAAGGGTGGAGTTTATTGTTTGACATACATGTCGTATCCAAGCACATAAAGAATTTTTGGGACTTGAGCGCCCTTTGTTGGACACTTCAACGACTTGAGCAGTGGTTCTTGCGATGCGTTGGATTGAGGGGGGGTTCCTGACCTGCGCAGCGGTGAGCCCCCACTGGGGCTTCTCGAGGGGCATCCAGCCCCGGCCAGAGGGGGGCCTCCTCAGGTCCCACATGAGGCCCCGCGTGCACAAAGACACCGCAAACGGGACCATCCTGCCCTCCGCCTGCACCAGGGGGCAGCACAGGGGCCAGCTCAGCTCAGTGTGCTTATAGACTGCAGAGTGATTCCAACAGCTCGATCGGAGTCGAGTGGTTAACGGACCACGTTTGCAATACGAGCTGCGAGGCGGAGTCAAAAGCTTAGATCGTCTGCAATCGTCTCCGCCCCCTTTTCTGCTTTCCTCCTCGCCCCACGACAATGCAACACATATGCACAATCTGCGCGAGGGGCGTCTGCCATTAAATTGCAAATGCTGGCTGTGGTTTGAGTTGCTCTTTTTTCTAGGCTCTCCAGTTCAGCTGAGTGTCACTCATGAAGAGGGTTAAGAAAAACAAAGAGGAATATACAGTAAACTTTCGTTAATTCGACCTCGACGGGATCTTTAAATTTGGTCGAATTATCCGAATGATTGAATTAAAAAAAGAACAGAAAAACGGTTAAAATTAAACTACCTTTTATTGTCCAAAGTACTCACGGATGGTCTGCTGCCGTCTGCGCTTAAAACGCGTGTCCAAAAGCATGCTCCGGAGAGCAGCGTAACTAAACGTCATGTCCCCAGAAAATTGCACACTACAAAAAAAAAAAGAAAAAAAAGAAAGCTTGACGAACTGATTTTGGCGCCGGGCAGCCAGACCGTCGGCGACAAAGAAGAATAACAAAAGAAAAAAGGAAAAGAGAACCCGCTCTTTCCGGCGCGCAAGATGGACCGCACACGATGCTGCAGAAAAGCGCTTTGAAAGCGAGCGCTGAGAAAACTTTACGAGATGACTTTGGCGCCAAGCAACCAAACCAGCAACAAAAAAAAAAAAAAAAGAAAGAATTTGCGTTCTTTGGCGTGCAAGATGGACCGCACGCGACGCTACAGAAAAGCGCTTTGAAAGCGCGCGCTGTCTCCGCGCCCGCACGTGCTGTGTTCTCCGCGCTACTCCACGCCAGATTGGTTGCGCTGGCTCGTGTCATTCGCTACGGTCCATCTTAACGGCGTAGGGGAGCAGGCGCATATCTGCACACGTTCGGCTTTGCAGCAAAGGGCCCGTGTTTTGCCGTACGTTGGTGGTTTTTCTGCCGTGGTGCCGTGCAACAAGAGCCCGCGCGCATTCGCTCGGGATGAATGATCCGATGCAGAGTCTTCCCAAGTTCGAACTATCAAACTTTTTCTCCCATCGAAATGTATGCGCGCTCGCCGGGACTTTTGAACACGATCGAAATAAACGAAAAGTCGAATTAACCGAGGTCGAACTAACGAAAGTTTACTGTACTTGGAATGCACAAACGGTGCCTGGAATAAGTCTCTAACTGGCGTGTTTTGCTTGCATCCTATACTGCCTGTGCATCAAAAGTGGCCTCGAAGTAACAACAAAAAACGTCACGGGAGCCGGCCTGGTGAAAATGATGAGCAAATTCCAGTGTCGCCGTTGTTACGGCGTCCCAACTCGTCTCTGCAGAAGCTCCCGTTAACTGCAGAGCACAGAAAGAGCCACAGCGGAACGGGAGCCCGGTACGTCCACTCCCGCTACTGCGCCGCCACCATAACCGCGACGCTCGACGGTCCGACACTTGTGCGACGTCATCGGGCGGAAATCGAGAAACCCAAACATGCCAGCCAGAGAAGCGCTCCAGGTACTGCAATGCAGGTACGCGGACTCAATCTGCCTCCAAACCCACGGATAGTTTGAGACATACACTTGTAGAGAAAGTGCCTACCACAGTTCGGGGGGGAGCTCTCTGTTGATCGAGGCCTAGAGTAACTAAATGATGGAGCCAGAGTATCGTTTAACCTTTTCCTTTCGCTGCCAACTCCTCTTTGGAGGAGAAGGGATCACGTACACCATATCTGACAACGACGCTCGCGGGGAAGCTGTCTTCCGGAGCGCCGGGGCTTAGAACGGGAAGCAGGTTTCTCTTTGCGCTCGTGAAATGTAGATGTCACCCTGAGGTCTGACGAGCAGCAAGCTTCTTGAACCCTTGGACATTGTATGTGCCACTTAGGTTTGCGTAATTGCGTTGTTTTCATAATGCGAGCACACTTTCGAGGCGGCCACAAGCAAGCGGACGACACGAAAACCACGACGGCCATCCCATGCATGCGTGCTTCCAGGAGATTCGGGAGATGCAGGACGGTGCATGCATTGTGAATCTGTCGTGCCCGTCGCATCTCCTGCAAGAGCGACGTTCGCTTCTCCCGCAAAACTTGAAATAAAATATTTGAGACCATTGCGATACTCTGCTTCGCGAGCGGAGCACATACAGTTGCTCTATTCGAGGCCAGCGTCAGCATCCAACCCGAATGAAAAACTCACGCTCCACTCGGAGAGGAAAAAGTCTGCCTGGCTGAACCAGTCCGTGCAGAGGGCAGCCGTGTGCATGTCCGCGTAGAAGCGTGCCGCATTGTGGTGCAGGAACAGGCTGAACATGTCCGCCGAAACCTGCGTGCGCCCAAACACCTCCTGGTGCCGGGGAGGAGAAATGCTCGACACTGGTATGACAAACCCAACCGGAAGAAAAAATTTAAAAAAATGTGTACCATATTTTCTGGTGCACAAGTCATGGATCTTTTAGAAAATTGTTGTTGGCACGTCTGATACAAGTGCCACTTATATGCATTTTTTCTCATAGTGTGGACCTTAACCATGCAAATTTGCCATGGGAGTTACTATATTTCTCACTTGATTTGTTGACGAGAATGTTGAAACTTGCTGCTCTTGCTTGCACATATATCTCGATTACACTATACACATGTGCGGGATTTTCAATGCAGTTTCACTGCGCCATCCGTAAAAATATATAGATGCAACTTATATATCCACTTTTTTCTGAAAACAACCATTTATAGGGGGTGTGACCTATAAGTCGTATTCACATTAATACGAATTCAGCGCATAGACTCCAATCGTCCTTCCAATTAAGCAGACGTGTAAACGTTTACATGGATGCGCATTAAGTCCTACGCGAGGGTGACGCTACGCCGTGGCAAATCTCAAAGATGAAGCTGCGTTTACGGTATCAGCTGCAGCACATGACCACGTTTTCCGGTGCTTTGCACGCGGAGGCTTTTTTGATGCTTTCGATAAGCGTAATGATTGTGCCCACCATCTTCGATGCTGTGCAAGAAGTTACGAGACAAAAGAAACATCAAAACCCAAGTGCTTTGGGCTCCGGGCCAGGCCACCGGTCCACTCGGGAACAGAGGCGATGAGAGTGCACACGCCCTGGCGAGCAAGATTGCTTCCAACTGCTCTGAGCATGCCAACGCGCCTCGCTTCGCCTCGCCAACCACGACCAGACCCCAAGGCCGAAAGGCTCCGGCGCAGGCTGGAACACCAGAGGTAGGAGCTTGCTCGTTCTGCGGTACCACGTATAGTACCACGCAGTGCTCAAGGCTCTCGGCGTTGTTCTTGCTTTCTCCGAAAACTCTAGAGACTCTCGTGGACGTGCAAGTTGTAAATCGCGAGGCTTGAACGAGGGCTGCCCTTGCAGAGTAGCTCGTCTATATTCCTCTCACTTACGATATCAATAAAAGCTTGCATTTCTTATCGGGAGAAAGCTACAGGCGACCACACGGGACCGCTCTCTGTTGCCGCCATGTCCTCGGCTGTTCACTCGCTCCCGCAGTGAGCGCCCTCCCATAATCCTCCCCATTCCAGAATGCAACGTGACCTCCATTTAGATAGGCTGAATGAATGCGCGCTTGCCATCTAGATCTACCTCCGTCTAGCGACTTAAATGGGATGCGCTTTCCTAGCCCATTATGCCGTTTACATGACCGCATTTGAATGCGACAATTGGATCCGATGTGACTAACTCGCATTCATCTAAACGCGGCTAAATGCCCGAAAATATGGTTACTTAATCCTACGAAAAACCAGGGAGACTTAAGAGCGCTGTTTTTTTTTTCTTCCAATTTTCGATAAACTTGTTACAGAGATTTATGCAGTTATTAAGGTATGGCAAGAGCTTTTGGGTGCACTCTCCAAAGAAGGTTGCCACCCAGGGTCGCAGTCGTCTTTTCATGCGTCAACGAGACTCGCTCACCGCAGAATGCCCGGAATTAGACATGGGGGTCGTATCAACATTAGACATCCACTCGGCCCGGCTCGTATAAAAAATCGGTGCTGCAACGGCGTTCGGCGAGGACTCGGATCTATACTCCGTTTCACCTTATGCTGTACCGCGGCGGAGGCTAGAAGCGCGAGCTCATAGCATTGGCAGCTGCCCTCACTGCACGAGAGCTTGTGCCGCCGAGATGTGCCCTGAGCAAGAAGCTCGCGCTTGTAGCCTTTCCTGCAGTACATCATAAGGTGAAACAGAGTATAATCGTACGCTTCATGCCCCAGAAATGGCGACTGCCAATGATGCTTTACAAGGTTTTGAAAAGGATCTATTGGACGACTCGGGAGAGGGGATGGAAGCACCCACCTCCGGAACTTCCGTGGCCGGGGGCTTCTCCAGGTGGGCCAGGTGCTTGGGCAGGCGGTCCGAGTCCGCCATTTTGCTCGGATCGCCTGGCCACGGGGAAAACGGTAACACAGAGGAATCGATTTAAAGTGTTTTCCAATGTACGAGTAGCTTATCTTTTTTTTTCAAAATATCTGTTGGTGCGTTTTTTACGACGCAGTGACTTGGATACATTTTTTCCTATGGGTATGGGTCTCAACCACACAAATTCGCCGCGGGGTGTATATTCCTTGTTCAATTCGTTGGCGGGAATATTGAAACGTTTCCGCATATATTGTGACCGCAAGATGCATATGCACACTTATCAATCGAAAAGTACAACCTACTATGTTTCTACCGCGAATGATGACCAGCGAAGAAATCGTCACGAGTCTCTCGGCTTCCCTCGCTTTACTCTGTTTTCCTTTGCGACGACAGCCAATCACGAGCAAGGGTAGAAGCTGCGAGACACGACGGTTCGCGAGTAGCAAACGACCTATTCCGGGTAGTTGACACTTTATCGGGTGGCTCTAACCAGGGCTGTGTACAACATTCACACAAAAAAAAGCGAGTGACTCGGCCCCAACACAGAACGGTGCAATGACACAAAAGAGACATGGCTCAAGCGTGCATAGTATTTGCCAGTGGATTAAATGATCGCTCCGATCTCACGTCAGCTATTCATGTTCACGTTTTGAGACGATTTTTGCGAGTTTCTTCCACGTTCTTTGTCAATAAAATCATCCCAATTAGCCCCATGGCCCGCATACAACACTCGTGTAACACCCTGGGTGTAGCGGATGTTTTTTTCTGATCCCAAATTATTTTGCTTTTGAGTTGCTTCTTGCTACCTACACTCTGGTCGTCCCGCTGTGCGTCCTTACCGAGTCATTAGCCACCAACGAGCACATAAAATAAACAAATGATAGAACAAACGAATAGCACAGTCAACTTCTAATAATTCGACCTTGATGGGACATGGAAATTGGGTTGAATTATCCGAAAATCGAATTAAAAGATGTGTGCGAAACTCTGATTATTCAACACTTTACCGTAAAATTCCGAGCAAGCACCCCCCGCACGCAAGTCAAAATTACCTGGAAAGTTGGGGGGGGGGGGGGGGGGGCGCTATCCCGGAACGGCACCAAAATTCAAGATGGCCACGACAAACTTTTTCTGACAGAAAAAGAAAAAAAAGCGCATGCACACGGATTTAATATTTTATTTATCTCTGAGAACATAGACTTTATTAGGCCAAAGATTTGTCGCTGCTATGTTATTCACTTTCAAAACCACCAAAAGACTCCTCAGAGTTGTGTCGCAAGAAAAAGTTCGCAGCATTCCGCGATGTTTCCCAACTGCATGCCGTTGGCTATTTTGACAGCCTCTTCAGAAAGAAGCCGGTTGCTAATGGCTCATTCTGCACTTCTTTCGTGCTCCAGGTATTCAAAGAGTGCGTCGTCCACGCATTCACTGAACACCCGCGCGCCATTATTTAGCTTTCGTCGAAGTTTGGCTTCCCCATAGTTTGGCTGTAGCAAATTGTCAAAATTCTTGTCCCATTCCCGTATCCGGTTGAGCTTGATGTGTCGAGCCGTCTGGTGTACGTTTTTCCCGTTTTCACAATACCAATGGACGACCTCGATTTTCTTTGCCACTGTGTAAGAATGCAAGGCCGACCTGACACCCCCAACACAAAGCGACAATGGAGCATGGCGATCGGGCTGCAAAGTAGGATTGGATTGGATTGAATTTCGCAGGCCAGTGTTGCCTGGGCGCGGTCAGCGCGGTGCGTGATACGGGTGCGGAGCGGGGAGGGGGGCGCTTTCCCGGAATGGCACGGAAATGTGAAATTAGCAGTGAAGTTGGGGGGGGCTCTTGCACAAGTGGGGGCGCTTGCTGGGAATTTTACGGTAGATCTGGTGGGCTAACAGTTTTATAATGAGCCGCCGCACACCGCTGCACGGCGGTGGTAGCGACCGTGCACATCCTTCGCGTGTTTGGTGCGGTGGCAGTGACCGGCGCCATTGCAACACCGCTGCGGAGCAGTGTTTGCTGCTCCACAGCGGTGTTGCAAGAGTTGTTTTGCGTCGAGACCCGGCTGTGTCCTGTGTCTCAACATGTGCTCTCTTTTTCTCTCTTTTCACTATTCGGCGCGCACTTCATGAAATCGGGTTTTTTCGCCGAAGGGCGCGGCCGATCGCACTTGTAACTTGCCCACCGCGTAATTAGGAAAAAAAAGGCTCGTTTGTGTGCGTCACGCACGGCCAATTGTGCTTGCTATTTGCCCACTGCCGGATCTCTCTAGGTAAAATAAACCCATATTTTATATTTCAAGATCGAAATAATGTGTTTTTTTTTTTCTATAGAAATGTAAGGGCTTTCGCCAGGACCTTTGGACAGGGTCGAATTAAACGATAAGTCTAATTAACTAAGGTCGAATTAACGCGAGTCCACTGTATACAGTCACGTCTCATTAATGTGGACCCCGTTAATATGGACACAGTGTGGTGAAGACTGTGGCGCTTGAACTGTATAGACTTCGTCCTTTTGTGTTTTGTGTTGGTGGAGATGACCTTGAGATTGAGACTATATAAGGAGGTGGATTAAATAAACCAGTTAGCTGAGTTTGAGACGTCGTCTTGTCTATTTTCTGTCCCTTCTACATTTTGATGCTTCTTCTCTACCCCAGTCTCAGGTTAAATCAACATGGTTAATATTCACCAGCTCGCCTGCACCCTTACGATTTTTTCTATGACACACCATGTAGACAACATTTTCAGAGACAAACTGGGTAAATACACACATTTTTGTCTCATTAATACAGATAACTCGCATTATGGATGTTTTTTTGGCGGGAACGAATGTGTACGTATTCATTCATGTATTTATTTATTTTATCTCCAGGGCCAGAGCCATTATAAAAGAGAGTGATGAGAGAACGGACAAAATAACCGTGAAAAATAACTGTTAAACGAAGGAGAACGCACGGTTTGCAACTCTTAACAAAAAAGAACACAATCGAGAATTGACGCACCCTAAGCGATGCAGGTAGGTGATTCCATTCATTCGAAACTCTAGGAATAAACGACGCAAAAAAATGTGCTGGAACGACCAAATGGGATGCCTACTTCGTGACGGCGATCCGGAAGCAATTACCGAGATGTCACCGTATACGCCAGCGGCGAGCCTTACGTTTACAGTAGAGCATCTTGCCAAGCGAGTGGAACAGCTGCAGAGAGCAGTCCCTGCTTCCCGCGGGGACCGCCCCGCCGGCCTCCCCTTGGGGCCCCTCCCGGGGTTTCCGCCTCCTGCGGGGCTTCTTGGCTGCAGCTGGCTGCACGGGACCTGCCGGTCCTGCCGGCAGAATGAAGTGGGCCGTTAAGGGAGACGAGGAGCGGCACTATCAAAAGTTACGACAGCTGCACAAGCACACGGGGGTGATGATGATGATATTAATAATAAAAATTAAGGCACTCCCTAGCTCTACCTCTTAAGGCCTGTTCACACTCTTGCAACCTCTTAAAACTGGGTTCCTTAAAACCTCTTACAACGAGAGGACGCACTGGTGCCATCTATTGGGTAGCAGTGTAAACTTGGCGGTCCGGCATATTTACTATTTCTCTCGCGCATTATCCTTTCTTTCTTGGCTCGAAAAACGTGTGTCAACGTCATAAACGAGCCTTTCTTATAGGTATTACGTGCATTTGACCTCGGAAATCCGGCAAAACCGTCGCTCTTGTGAAATGCAGTTCCAGGATCACCGCATAGATGGAGCCAACGTGCAAGTGTGTTCTCTCGTCCTAAGAAATTTTAAGAGGTTTTAACGAGTCTCGGTCTCTCTCGGTCGTACTCGGTTGCAAGAGAGTGAACCGACCTTTACTTTTCATCCGTTTGCTTTGGTCGCAGTGGTTTAGGGGAGAGAGGGTTGGAAGTGCGGTTGACGAGTTTGTGCGGCTCGCAATCAAAGATTTCGGGGACTCAACTGAGAGACACTCGGAACCATCAAGCTAAACCTTTTTGCGACCGTCTATCTTCACTTCACATACAATATAAATATGTGGTTGCACATAAAAATTACACAAGTAGACTTAAAGGGATGCTGAACCGATATCTGAAGTTGCCGAAATAAGCCCCGGACAAGCTTCCCGGGACCGCACTACGGTATACCTAAAAATGCTATTCATGTAAAGGGATGGAGATCGGATTATTATATTTCTTGGAATGACGACCGCTGATTGAGCCAGAAGCGCCAGAAGCCTCCGATGCGCGCGAGGCCCTCTGGGATTACTCGCAACGGAACTGACGTCAACAAACTGCAACGGAACTGACGTGAACAAGTCGAGCTGCCGACGCGCCACAGCGTGGAAGAAAGTTGCGCTTTGAATAATAGTTGACGGATGCCCGTCGCGTTGGAAGTTTGCCAACTAATGCAGCCAAGTTAGCTGCGCACTACCTGCCAGCCACCCTGCACCCTGCCAGCCCCAGTCCACTTCTGCACCTGCGTCGTAGCGACGGCGGCGACTTTGGTCTGTGGGTTTCTCGGAGTTCGGCGATTTCTTTCCCGTCCTGATAATTTGGCCATGACGACGGCGACCACGGAGACTTCGACAGCGCTGATGTTTGATGCCGCCAAGATGCCGCTTGCTCGCGACGCTCGCTAGGCCGTTCGGCGCCGCATAGGTGTCGTGTCAAAAACGACATGATGAACACTGTTCGACAAATTTATCAGATAAAATTGCATTTCTTTTAAAAATATATCTCATCGTTTCGGGACGGGGTTCGCACGTCGCATTTCCGTTTCGTCGCGCCACCACGCGGCGTGAGCGCACGCCGGAGCCAACGAGGTAGGTCGGAGCCAACCGAGCCAACTTTGATGGCTCACCATAGCCGCGTTCTGCGTACTACAAGTTTGTTGTCGTCACGAAACGAGCTTTCAAAAAACTCACCAGGTGCACCTTAGAATATTTATTTACATAAATCATATGATTTAGACTACTTTATTGTTTCAAGTACCGTCATTTAAGAGCCATTCGTGTGCTGTAAATATCAAAACGACAAAGAATTTAGATTATGTTTTTCGGTTCAGCATCCCTTTAAGACTGCTTACGTGTAGGAAGGCAAAAGCATTATACAGTCGAGCCCGGTTATATCACACCCGGGTATTTCTAATTATTTTTTATATCGAACAGTCCAAACATCCCCTTGAAGATCACATGTAATAGTACAGGAGCCTTGTTTTTCTGTATCGAACTTCCACGGCGGGGACACTCGATATAGCGAACTAGTGAACGAAGCACGGCCGCTCGCCCGGGCGCCCGTCACTTCTCCCGCGGTCGGATTTCGTCGGCGGCAAGTACATAGCTCGTGTCGCAGGGCTGGCAAACTGCGAAGCCAGCATACGCACACGAGGATACGCAACATAAAAGCAGTTGTAAAAAAAAAAAAATTAGAAAAAAAAAAGCGGAGGATGGCAAAAGCAAGGGGAGGGGCACGTGCACGCGTAGGGAGGGCAGAGAGTGCCCCCTGTTGGAACCATAGCGTGCGCTCTTTCCCCGAACACCGCTATCGCTGCCGACTCCTTAGCCCCAAAATAATATAAGCAAGAAGAAAAATAAGTCTTCCTCAAGTCGAGTGTGTCCACAACAGCGGTTGAGCAATCACACTTTGAACCCCTTATCTTCGTTTATTTCTTTCTTTCACCGTTATAGCTTTGCCCGTTTTTTCTCTTTTTTTTTTTTTGCCTTTCTTTTTTTTGCTGCCTGAATTTAGTGAGGTTTCTTTTTTTGTTGCTTGCTTAACTTTATTCTATGAATTTAGCATTTTTTTGTTGTTTTTTTCGGCTCGCTGTTTTTTTTTATTTTTTTTTTAAATTATTTTCGCGTTTCGTTTCCGGCGCTGTATGGAGGTTGTGTCCGTGAATAAACGATCGCAAACACCCCCGCGTAAATGCGGAGGTGTTTGTGATCTTCACCAACTAATCTCTACTGTATTTAGCGGCTCTTAGAGGCTTTATTTGGTAAGGTCCCGTTTGTCGCAGCCTTCGGTATTAGCAGAGACGCATAGAAATTTCAAATGGAGCTTAAAGGGTAACTGCAAAGATAAAAAAGTGTTTTTTTTTAACAGCCTAATTGGGACAAGAATGTCACAAAACAAATCTTCCGCGAAAACAAAAAAATTTTTAGCAATATTTACGCCACAGGACTAATTTAGTCGGAGTCACAACCTCTCCACATTTGAAACTCCCGCTCTTTCGACCCGCGCGCAGGAGAACTACGCCCCGGCCCTCCCTCTTGGATTGACTTGGCTGCGGAGTACGCAGCGTCTTGACTCCCGGCCGCGGATCGGGGGGGGGGGGGGGGGGGGGATGGGAGGATTGGATGGGAAGGGGGGAAGGTGCCGTCCATGTACGCTGGAAGCTAGAGCCGGTTTGCTTTCGTTGTTATTGTTTGGTCGGGGAAAATGTGGCAACAACGCACGTTCAACATGGCGCCGGTATTGTTTTGGTTTGACGGGACGCTATAAGCTCCGGGTTTTGCGAGCACATGTCGCGAAGATGTGACCTGAGAAGTGCCTCGGTGCGAATCTCGAAGGCCTCCGGAGCGAAATGATAAGAACATACCTGGACTCGTTTGTCGCTACGCGAACGTCCGATTGCCTGCAGCCAAATAGCATTCAGCTTGTGATCTTTCGGGGCGACTTGGCTGCGGGAAGACTCGCTGTTGCGATCACTCATCTCGCAGCACTTTACAGAGCAACGGCGCTGCTTACAGGAGCTGACATCTAAAAAAGGCCAGGATTTTGTTTCTGGTGGGGGGCCCGCCCATAACGAAATGCTGTATGAGGGGGAGGGGGGAGAGGAGGTCCCAGCAAAATGGAAGATTTTGGGGGAGGAGGGGGGGAGGACCCGGGCCACATGGGCCCCCCCCCCCCCCCCTGGCTACATGCCTGCCTCGAGGACGACGTCGAGGACGACTTCTAGGATGACCTTAAGGACGACGTCGAAAACGAAGCCTAAAGGATGACGTATAGGACAACTTCTAGGACAACCTCTAGGACGACATCAAGAACGACATCTAGGACGACTTCTAGGACAACCTCTAGGGCGACGTCTAGGACGACGTCAAGAACGACGTCAAGAGCGATGTCTAGAGGACGACGTAAAGAACGACGCTTAGAGGAGGACACTTAAGGAGGCTGTGGTGTATTTGCGTGGGCGGCCACGTTTGCCTGCGGAAGCCGCCGTAGATGTAAATGCTGCTGCCGATGTCGAGGCCGTAGATGTAGACACGGTCACCCCACAGTTCATCGCACGAAGCACACGACGAGCACAGATGAAGTCAGAAGCGCACCTTTTGCACACAGCGCTACGACGGCGATATCACGCTGATGACATATGACGACGCTTGATGACATCACGCTGATGACATATTTTTATGACCATCTTTCGCTCACAACACCGACAGACGCCACTTGATTTTCATGTATGTGACAAGTGAGGTCATCTTAGAGGTCTAGGACGACTTCTAGGACGAACGCAAGGACGAGGGGCGTCCTTGAGCATACGATTGAGCGGCACTCAATCGCATTTTTATGGCCATTTCCTCTGATTTGTCGCTCAATGGGACAAGTAAGGCTTTCGCCTTAATAAGCCTCATTCCACAACAAACTGATGCATCCTGTCGTCGTAATGTGCTAACGAGAATGTGTCGTCGCAACGTGCCATCGCCATGAGCCCACGTGCTGTTAGGTCACAAAGAAAGCAAACTCACACACTCCTTCATTCCTCGTTTAGGAACATCGTACCAAAGACCGACGTAGTCATTTCAATTTTTTTTAACTAAAAAATCAACAGTACGGTCAAAGCAATTGCTGTGACACCTCACGGCGAAGTCGTTGGGCATCAGTGTCGTGTTAACGAACCAGGGGGTTTCGACGGCCGAAGTCTCGTGGCTTAGTTCTTATGAGGATGCACCTCACTGCTCTCCCCGAGATGAACGATGTGACGCGTTGGCACATCTTTTGGTGTCTCACAACAAATGCGACGCTAGCCCACAGCACGCGTCTACCGCTTTGCGTCATACTCTTGTCAAGCTTCAATGTGTTTGCCACTCGGGGTGGCTCGGGGATCCGTTAAAGATAATACAATGTGCAGTCCTTGTCTTTTAGGTGGTATTAAATGAATAGATACGGCTGAACCCTTTCAATCGGGCGGCAGCTCGCGCCACTTAGCCGAAGCCATTCCATTCGTTTCAACAATTAACTCTGATAAGAACTGGAATTTAATTAACGACAAAATATTTTCTATCGCAACGCCGCAGCAATTGTGGCCATCTAGCGGGCACTACGAGACTCGTATGCATGTGTGTGTTCCACGCATACAGTATTAACGTCTCCAGCTTGTTGCTCACCCTCCCGCTGCGGAAGCCGGAAGCGCTCTAGTGAGGGTCCCCGGATTCTCCTACTCAGCGGAAATGGCTGAACTGCTCGCAATCATGGCTTGCGAAATGTCATTTCTTAATGCAAAACAACACTCTTCACCGTCCTACTGTTTTGCTGCAGCCGGTATGTGATGGTAAATTATTAGGGAGTTTTAGTATTGCGCATAGAAGCAAACGCAAGCGCTGTGCGTTTGCGATAGAGTTGCATGCTCCACCGTTGCACATGCGCGTCATCGCCATGCGCCAATCCGAGATTGCAATTTTGGGCTCCACGCACGCGCAGTTTGGAACACGCAAAGCTAACTCAAACACACAACGCTTGCGTTCGCTCGTATACGCAATACTAAAACTCACTGCTGTTTCACCGGCTTCCAATGCCAACGAAACATGCTGCAGTGAGCAGACGTGCAGGCAGGTAGGCGTTGCTTCAAACTGGAAAGGCTGAGATTGGCAAAACGATGGTGCTTAAACATGAAAAAAACTACATGTTCTAATAAAAGTGGTAATTAAAAAAAAGACATAATTCGTTTTTAATTTGTTTTTGTTGTTTTTTTTTGGGGGGAAGGGGGGGCATTTGGTTTGGAAGGATATTGCCGGCAATTTTGGAGGTTATGGCAATTGTCAAAAATCGCGACTTTGATAGCACCGTATGCTTTACCTACAATTAATGTAATTTTACGGTAATTTCTCAGATTAGCTAGAATGTTTTCATTGATTTTAGAATTTTTAATTTTATAGCTTGCAGTGATGTGATTGGCCTAAGCCATTTTGGCGCACGTTTCGGAGAAACCAAAACAGTGTTTTGGAGCAGCAAATGTGGCCTTTGGAGCAACCATAACAGTGTTTTGGAGCAGCAAAAGCGGCTTTTGGAGCAGCCAAGACAGTGTTTTGGAGCAGCAAAAGTGGATTTTGGAGCAGATATTCTTAGGAAAATAAAAATATTTGTTTTAAGTGCTGTACAAACGAAGGGCACTTTGTGTTGTGTTGTGTTCTGATGTGACGTGTTGTGACGAAACTCGCTGCTTCTGTTTTTACTGCTCAGACATCCCACAAGTGTACAGTGCTGTAAGCATTCACAAGCGATTTTGAAAAACCGCTTGCCACCGTTTTACTGATTCCCAACGTGCCAGATTTTCGTCAAAAGTAAGCAAACGTAAAACAATGAATTGCAAGCGTCCCAGCTGGTGCCTCAGTCACGCAATCATGTTCGCATGCACGTGAGGCTAACTTCGGCAGGCTTGCTGTTGGGCACGCTTCGTCGCGCGAGCGCAGACAACGGCTGTCCGATCGAAACCGAAACCATGCCCCTCAGCTCCATCGCTAACTTATCCCCAAAATTGTTCAAAAAATGTAACTTTCGAGCATGCGACAAAAACAGTTCAGTGGCGCGTGGTTACTAGGCCGGCAAACAAGGCACAAGCTAAACACACAAAAAATAAACAACCTGAGTGCATCGATGCAAGACATTGCGAGCCAGCCTCAAAAAGTTCTTGGAGCCCTTTGAGCCCTTTGTGCAACGAGTGAACTCGAGACAACCAAGCACGCTGTGCGGGTTCAGCGTGCAGACATTGCCTTTTTTGCTTTAGCTCACTTCTCTTCACCACCTTTCTTTCACGGCAGATTTTTCACGTACTGAGGTCCCTCTCGAAAGAAGGCCCACCGAGAGGAATCTAGATAATCAATACTTTGACAGAGCAGTCTTTGAAATAAAGATGAATTTTTGTAGTAACGTATGATTTAAACAAAAACAGGAATGTTGATGAACATGCGGCGGTACTTAGTTTCATTTTAGAAAGTACCATATCTGCAGTGATGTGGGGACGGCAACATTCCACGTCGCGCGACCACGGTGACTGAAAGGCAGTGACCAAATATAGTTTTCCCACGGCCGTTGCTTCAGCTCACAAAGTAACTCCTGCCGCGCAAAAACGTGGTTTCGTTTCATAGCATGACGGCATGGTTGGTACCCGGCACGCTAGCGTCGGAGCGTCTGCACACATCCGCGTCTATCGCTGAAAATATAAAAAAAGAGACGAGAGACGAGACCCACAAGACGAGAGCGCGAAACGCGAGATGCCGAAAAACCATGCAAGACCGGGTGGACAATTGATGCACGGTACTTTGTGTCAGGCGGTTGCTTGCGCCACATAACACACGCCTGCTCAATTACAGTACTCAGTTTAGTCTCGGTTTTGAAAGGCGACCTAAATTGGTCCCTTGGCGCAGGCTTGGCGCAGATTACCCATATTTTGGCGAAATGTAGCAGGATGTAGCAGAGTTAGCTCCTTGGCGCAATTGGCGCAGCAATCACATCACTGAGCTTGTTAATTGAAAATGTTGCAATTTGCACCAATGATGATAATTTGCACAATTTTGATTGTCATACATGTTTGCACTTTTTAAATTAAATTATAAGCAACAAATTATATTAGAGCTTAAAAAACTATGTAATAAAATATCTTAATTTTATTAATATTATTAATACAAATTGCCGCAATGTATGCCCCCAAGAAACGCCACGATGACAAAATACGCCATTTAACCATAATAGTCTTTCCAGAAAGGTCTCACTTTGTTTTCCTTTTAGCATATGAAAAACTCTGACATCGTTATCACGATAGACAGACAGTCAAACACTCGATACAATATAAAGTCCGATGCGTCCCGCGTTGCTTTAAAAAACAAACACACTTCAGCTATCTGACTCGGATTCCGTCTTTGGGTGTTTGTAGCGAGAACAGCGTTTCTTAATTAATATGTTTTGTGAACATATTGTAAAAATGGTAGTGATTCTGTTATTCTTCTGCTGGTAATAATGTTAAAGCAACTAATAATCTGAATATCCAAAAAACGATTAAAAGGCCCGCAGGTTATTTTTTCACATGACAATTACTTGAGCGAGAAAGGGAAGCAAGAACGCACAGATATCAGCACTGATGTTTTCAACAAATACAATATTCTATGTTACCTCTGAGGTGTATGAAAGACCCTCTCTTTGGAAGGACACTGAACTCTCCCAAATATTTTGAGGTGCGTGGATCGGACACGTATGTCACAAAATAAAGTTTATGCAAACTTCTTAAACTCAACAATTCACGTTGTGAGGCACACCTTGAGTTATGAAAGAATCTTACATTAACACCTATACCAAGAAATTAAATTGAAAAAAAAAAGGTTAGTTTCAGTTTCGTTCAAGAATTAAAACGTGCCTCTTGGCGTAAATATTACGCTAACCGTGCACCGTCCTTGTTTTCAGCATAAAGAGGTGACCTGGGCTCATAACACCCTAGCTTCCCCATATAACCAGAAATAATTTGTGTCGCTCAGTAAAGCCAGCACACTAGACATGCTCAGCAGCGGCACGTATCTCCGACCCTCACTATAACCGCCATTTTAGAAAACGAGTGGCGCCACCTATAGTGAATTTGAGTCGCGAATATAAAGAGAGTTGTCAGCGCTGCGGCGTAGCCCCGTGGTAACGCGCCGCTTCACACGCGGCGGACCCGGGATCGAATCCCAAGAGCACCGCGATGGCCGACAATCTCTTTTGAGCATTTGGCAATCTCGACGACGGACTACGCCCTATAACGACAACTGCAACCGTAACAATAACGGACGTCATTTCGAGCAGTGGCGGGAGCCCACAACAGCTCTCGCCATAAAAATATCATTGTCATGGCCATTATCATTGTACTTGGAGCGGAGCTGGCGGCGGAGATTGAGACACGGTCCTACCTTGTTCTGCCGAGCAGAAGAACTGCAGGGCGTTGATGGCGTTGCGCACGTCCCCACCACTGGACGCTACAATCTGCTCCAGGTCATCAGGGGTGGGCTGATGGCTGACCTTGTACCTAGCCTGCGAGGCAAGAACACGCACGTCCTACCGGTAACACAAGCGTCTCCAAAGCCGACTCACCATCGCTTCGTCCGCAACCGAAGCCAGCACCTTGGACATGGATGTCGGAGCCACCGGGTTGAAGCTGAAAGATTTCGTCGCATTTGGAACAACTAGAATCGCTAAACAAGCTACGCCCAGAGCGTCCACACCCCACTCCCGACTGTCTTGTGGGTGTTGCCACTTTGATGCCTAGTGCAGATCGGGCACAGTCCGCCGTCTTAGAAATAACTGGTGCCACCTGGCAGAAAACGGGGTTCGAGGATTCGCGAGACGAGACAATGTGCGTATCAGAAAGGAGAGGGAAGAAGCGTCTTCGAACGAACTTAGGGGTAAAAAACATGAGCCACAATTAAAACAAAATGAAGGAACCTTGGGGGAGACGAATCTAGGCCACTGCAGCTCGATGGAGCCAGCAGGATCTAGCTTCCCCGGTCGAGCAAGTGACTTCGCTTGCTCGAGCACATGCTCAAGTATTTTCCTACCGGAACCTCTCGAACTGGCGATTTTCAAAAGTGGTCCATCGGCGATAGTTAAGATTAGAAAATGCAACCTCCCGAGCTTTCGATGGGAGGTTAAGAAGCTCGGGCGACGTCGCTTTGCTCTATAAACATTTCTGGACGACGAAAAGCATCTCCTCTAATTTCGGATATTTTGCCGCGGATAACCGGCAATGATTCGAAGCAATTCACGAGGTGGCTGCAAGCATCATTACGCCGGGGTGTAGCCTGTTTAGTGGCTCTAGAGAGAAATGCAGAACCCAGCAAAAACCAAATGAATTGTACGAGCAGAAAGTCAATCCGCATAGAAATTTGGCCGCTCGTGTCTTACCGCGAGGGCAGTAGAAACATGGGGTACCCAACGGCAAGGTTTCCCGCACGGAACCCTTTAACTGGGTTGGTGGCAAAGCCACCGTAGTCACACGATGAGAATGAAAGGGCAACTTTTACAAACACCGGCGTGCACTTGCTGCCTTCTGTCGTGCTTTGCCTGCGCATGCACTCTCCATGCTCACGAGACACCGAAACGTCGTCAAAGGTAGGAAGCACGTGCTGAAGGCGGGAGAAATCAATCTCCTCTCTGCCATACCTTTCCCGTCAGGGACTAAAAGTGCCGACCCTTGGCCAGAAAAATGGTCACTTAAATTCTGTACTAGGAGCGAAGGAATTTAACGTCGGGCGCCCCTTGCGGTCGTCCCACGGGAGACGTTCTTTGAGCGTAACCGTGGAGCAAACAATTTTTCGCCAGCGAAACCACAATCCCTGGAACGCACCTTCGACCGGTGTGTTTGGCGTCCTATTCTGCCCACGCTTTGAAACTGGTCCTGAAGTGGCAATGAAGGACATTACAAAACCCAGCTCGTCTATCTGTCGGATGTTGCAACCCCGGCAGTTGGGCGTGGATGTTGCAACAAAAAGTTTGAGCGAATGCGAGCGTTGCCGCCGTCGTGGCGTCCCGGCCCGTGGCTACCGAAGCTTCCGTGGGCCGTCGGGCAGAAATCGAGGGACCACTTTTTAGGTTGGTAAACGCACCGGTCGGAGCCGTGCTCTGGGAACCACGGCATAACTAAAGGCAGCTGCTGCCGCATGCCTAGAGTCGGAGCGAAGTGCCGAAACTGCCTCGACGAGAACCTCCGCTCCTGGCGCTACGAAAGGCTGCCGAAAGGGCTCGATGCACTCACGCAATCTTGGAGACTCCCAGCTCCGCGACGAGCTCCTTGGGAAAGAGGCGGTACTCGAGATTGTCTGAAGACTCGCTGACCACGAACACCAAGGGCGTACGGCAGGTCCTCCTGTACCTCCTGGGACAGTGCCATGCGCGTGCTGTCCGTTCAGCTCAAGCACAGATATCGTCGCAGACAGAAAATGGTAAATGGAGTTCAAACCCCGTTCCTCCACGTGGCAGCCACATTTGTCATCAACTTTGCCACACACGCAGCAATATACCGTGATATCCCGAGACATCGCCCACCCCTACAAGTACCCCAACGCGTACTCCCCCCCAATACGCGAATATTCATCCTACCTGAATCATGCTGGCTCGGACCTTACGGTTGGAGGACGTCCGTGACAAAGTAAAACGAAGAATGGAAAGACACTTCACTTTATTTCCATACTTCCTCCCCGATTTCCGCGACCCCGAAGTCAGAGTGCATGTCTGTGAAATGAAAATGATGGAGATAAAAAAATTAAACTTAGTTTTGCATACAAAAATGTTTGCTCGGACAGAAACCAAACATTGGAACTATGACACAAGCAGTACCCCATTCAGGGATCTCAAGGTCAGTGAACGCCCCATACCCTGGAAAGTAACTGCAGAGTTACTTTCCAGGGTAACTCTTCCAGGTCAAAGTCCGTCTCCACCGAAATAAGGTCACCGTAAATACCCAATCATTGTCCCAGAACGACACGACCGCGGTTGATAAGGTTGTGCAATGTTCGAGACTAAGCCAACGGGTAAATAAAAATTTGCTGGAACGCTGCACACAGACGTTTGTAAAGGGTCCCATTTCGAGCTCCATGTTCGTGGTGCCGTCCACGCCACGCAGCAATGCCGCCTCAACCCGCGCACGGACGTGCCCATGTATGCATCAAGCAAGAAAGTTGTGCAGGAGTTTGGTTCTTGCGATTGACAAGGCGCCCGACTTGGCCAGACGCCGAAATATTTGCCAACACGATCGCCGGGTTTCTTGCTTCCCCAGCATTGCTCTTCGTCGCTTCATTCGCCTGTTTACTTGCTCGTTGCGCCTGGTTGGTATTTTTATTTTCTGACCACAATGTCACCGCTGCTCCTCCGACCAACCCAGGTTGAACCACCAGTGCCAAAAATAGTTGGCTAAAACAAAAACAAATGCAGATTTCGAAAATTGTTTGCTGGGCACTTTTTCTATCTTCGGCAAAACTCTCTCTTTTCGGGTGTTTGTCAGGTTTGTACTCTTACCTAAGGTGAAGCACCCTACAGGTCCCGAATCAATAGATTCAGAAAACTCCTATGACAGCTGCGTGAAAGTTAGGTCAGTTGGTCGGTCACCGCGGATTGTCGTAATGCAGCAGGGTGCGTAGTTGGGTGAGTCGGTGCACGATCGAAAGAACTAAAACAGAGCAAAAAAGGACACAAGGACAATTAGGAGTCAAACAGTGCAGTGTGTGCAGTGTGTTCTTTGTGTCGTTTCTTACGCTGTTTTATTTAATCTCGTTACAATGTTTTTGTTCTGTCCCGGCCAGAGCTGGACGCAAGTATTTGAAACTACACTGGTTGAATGTTGCGAAAGAAGCAAGAGCAACTTGCCTTCCTCGTGGTAGAAACACTTTGCTTGAGAACAATTAAATTTTAGATCGCACAAAGCAGAAGAGTAGCACGATGCAAAGAAAGCAGGAAGCTCCGGACGGTTACGTTAAAGAGTATCATCATCATTTATTTTCCTTGAGGGCCCGTGGGGCATTATACAAGGGGGTGGCAATAGAACAAAAACAAATAGAACAGTAAACACAATTATAACACTGTAAGCTAGCTAGGTAAGTTAGATACTCGGTCTATGGCCCGGCTTCAAACTCGTTGCCTGTGGTTCACAACTACTGACACTTTATGATAAGTGTGAAGTGTTATAAGGGTGTATAAAAAATGGTAATTAAATTCAAACTCCTAGCTTTTTCTACGAGTTCTTTTCACAGATAACTGCCGTTTTTGGCATCCGTACGAAACAAGCCGCCGAAATACACCGATTTTTTAAAAACAAACAAACACCGAGAAACGTTTGTAGATTTTCCTGATAAATAACCCCTGGAAAACCTACGGCCTACCGTAACAACCCAAAAGATAGCCCACATAAAACTGAAAGCAAATCTCGTGAAAACAAGAAATAAGCCAACTTCCGCGTGCGAAAAAAAAAAGCTAAAAAATGCTATTTTTAGACTTTGTGACCCGCGAAACTTGCGATCGCAGGGAGGGGCGACGAACCAAAGACGACCGTCCTTCCCAGTTGGCAACATTCACTCATTTCCCTCCGTGGGTCTAAGTAACGCCATTTCTGCCGAAGTCACCATTGGACGCAAGGCCCTGCGATTACTAGAAGTGGGCTATCTTTCGGTGTTTTTGGAAAAATAGCAAATCGTGCCAAAAACAGGGGGCGGGTTATCTTTCGGGGGCGGGGCATCTCTCGGGACATTACGGCAGTTATAATAACCGTACATATCTCAGAGGCCCCGGAAAGGTATGGCAGGAGCCTCGTCTTTTTAAACCAAATCTTGCCAGACGTGTGCCTGGTGCAAATGAAGGATGCCTAAAAGCTGGTTCACAGACCTGCCACCGCTTAGAACCGGATGCCTCAAAACTTCTTGGGATCTCTTGCAACGAAAGCACACGCCGGTGTCATCTGTCGAGTAGCTGTGGAACGTTCGCGAGTATTGTATGTTTACTACTTCTTGAGCATCGTGCTTTCTTTCTTGGCTCAAAAAACTGTTGACAATGTAAGAAACAACCATTTCTCGTAGGTAGCGCATGCATTTGATCTCGAAAATACTGCAAGACCTTCACTCTAGTCAAATGTGTTTCCAAGGTCACCTGATAGATGGCACCAGCGTGTCGGCGTGTTCTCTCTCTTGCGATAGATCTTTAAAACCCGGTCGTACGCAAACGCAGGCGCGTGAGCGGGCCTTAGGCCCTCGGAAGGCCACCTAGGGTCTTTACCTGAGCACCTGGTAGAAGGCGTCTGCGTCCCTCAGGAAGGCGTTGGGCAGGTCCTGCAACAGAGGGCGCCGCTCGTGTCAATTGCCCGGCCGGAGGGCCCTAGCCTCCGCCGTGGTCCGCATTGACGCGCGATGAAGTCTGCACGAGGAACTGTCGTCATTACAACAAGAACAAGGGCCTGCTCATACACTTGCAACCAAGTAGGAACAAGAGAGACAAGACAGGCTTTTAAGCCTCCTGCGACGGCGTAGGACCAGATGCGCTGCTGCGGAGCAGGTCCTAAGCTGTCGCAAGGGGCTTAAAAACCGGTGTCGTCTCCGACGGTCCTACTCGGTTGCAAGTGTGTGAACGGGTCTTTATAGATAGATTCAATGACGCAGCAGTAATGGCAATTATATTATTCCCAGTAAATTATGCCAGCCAACATGACTATAAATCAGCACCGAGTGCAAGAGCACAGAGTGTGCACTTGTGTGACAGAGAACTGTGTGCCGTGCTACATGCCTGATTCTATGAATAAGGGGCTGGCTCATGTAATCTTAAGCACAGGCTTGCCCAAGACTGCCATAGTCACGGTGAGGATGGCAGGGAGGAGCTCCAGTTGTCCTGCCTCTAACTTGAGCCTTGTACCTTCGACAGCGCTTCAGCGTCTCATGCACTTTGAGTGCGCACTACCGGCCAAAACGGGGCGGAACACGTGGAGCGCATGCCGTTCGAAAGACATGCCCTGCCATTCCAATTGTGTCAGTGACTATGCGGAGCGCAAGTTTGTGTGCTTCTTTTGCGGGGGTTGTGGTGACGTCAGAACGCCGAGCTCCGATTGGCTTCGATTAGAAAGATAGTAGGTATACCTCAAGGCAGCTTGCACTGAGGTGTACCCACTACCCTTCGATCCAGAGCTCGGCGTCTTTCTGACGTCAACGCAACTCCTGCAAAAGAAGCAGACGGCTTGCTCTCGGCATAGCCCTGGCTAGCACTATCCAGAAAAACAGCTAACACGGTTGGTGAGGTCATGCACTTTTAACCTGATCCTCCAAATTTCAAGGCTAAATGGTGCGGGCTTCTTCTCAAAAAGGCTCCCCAATGGGATTATGCGATTATTCGAGTAGTAGCTTCGAATAATGCACTATTCAATATTCACTTGGAGATGAACTGAAATATTTGTATTTTTCAAAGTGTTCGTCACAGCGGGCTAGTCCCACTAAGCACGCTTCTTATCGAGCATTGGTGCACTGCGGTGAAGCAAACCCTGCGGAGATCAATTCTGCAGGTGTTGCCACCCTGCAGTGCACATGTGCTTAGTGAGAAGCAAGGTCAGTGGGGCTATTCCGCCGCAAATGCGGTGGACGCATTCTTAAGAGAAAAGCCCACTTTCAGAACGGGATGATGCATGCATACACCCGGAAACTTTGCGAATGTTGATTTCTCATTGCAGTAAAAATTTGAAATTAAATTGTGGCTATTATGGGAGAGTATATGTTCGGCAGATATGTCCCGACGACCTACTCTCATCGTTCAGGATTGTCTTTTTTACAGCAGAGCTGTTAAGGGCTAGGTTCTTCAGGATTGTGTCCGGTACCAAAGAAATGTCGACACAAACCTACAAGAAACTCTAAACAGCTACCGCCATCTATAAGCGACGGCGGTCACCATGCAACCAGTCTGGTTGCTGCCGTCACTCATAGATGGCGGCAACCTTTCCAGCTATCATGGAAGAATGGATAGTTTGGTGAGTTGGTGGCAATTTATTGTAGGAAACCGCGAAAAACAGACGAGGATGAAGAAGAAACACACGTGACGATCGCAGCGGACGTCACGTGTGTTTCTTCTTCGTCCTTGTCTGTTTTGCGCGCTGTTTCCTACGCTCTTATCAGTTTCGGTTTGGACTCACGATGGGTCGGCCGCATGCCCTTTCTTGGGGAAAGAAGACCGGGTGCGGAAGGAGCGGCGACGTACGCAGCAGCGCGAATGGGTTCGCAACCGCCGCGTGCGTCGAGCACTGCAGACTTTCTCGCGAAAGAAGAGCAGATCGCTCGCCTGGAAAGCCACCGCCGAGAACAGAAGCTACAGCTCCGCTGCTCTTCCTTCTTCACCAAAGTGGAAAGGCTGAGAGTTTTTTCTTTTCGCGGACTTGAGATTTAAGAAAGAACATGTGGGCAAGAAGATTTAAAAATCCCCTCGATTAGGCATTAGGCATAGTACTTCGGCATCTCTACAGGTTGTGTAGGCATTGGCCTTTCAGAAACCACAGTCCATAAATACAGTTAGCTCAAAAATTAACTTTAAGAGTTCAGCTGCAGTTTCTATTCAAACACGGTGCAGTAGTCAGACGCTCGGAAAAACCATTCAATATTCGATTAGAGAATATTTGGCCAAAACCATGATACGCTTCGAATTCGCTTCAGACTTAAAATCTACCACGTATTTCCACATGCCTACTCCTCAAAATTCGATAATAACGCAGTTTCGTCCCATCACTGCAGTGACGCACCGGAACCCCCCGTGCGTCGTCGTTCGACACGGAACTAGTTTCCCTACACCGAAATAACGCACTGCATCGTGGAACCCTTACGGAGCAGCTATGAAATTCCCACCTCCAGACTTCACTGACACGCGCCAGTTTTTAAATGCAGCTCAAATTACACAAAGACTTGCCAAGGCGTCCGCAGAATCTTCGGTTTCGGAGAAGCCCCGAATGCTCTCTTTTGGCCAGAGTGACAACCCGTCGCAGTCGCACGTTGAGCAACGCCACATAATTCACCGCAAGTATGATGCCTAAAATGCGTCTCCGACTGTTGCGTTTACTGCGTCCAAAAAAGTGGTCCCTCAATTTCCGCTTGACGACGTCAGAAAAGTGTCATGCCATCGCCGGCGGCGATCAAGGCGGCGTCGCGGCGGCGGTGGTGGTGGATCTGGTAGACGCCCGTTGTGCTGTGCGTCATGACACGAGACAGTAGAGGTAAACCAAAGCAGGCGAGAGTCGGAACGACGCGACGACAAGGACCTCCCACCTTCGCTTGCCTTCTTCGCCGGCATTAAGTTGGTACGTCGTTCTGTGTAAGCGTTAGCGCCTTGTGCTTTGCAAGTTTAAGTTTACAAGGTTTGTAACTTGTGGAGTTTGGTAACATACAAGTTGGATTTCGTCCATAACATTTCGGGGCTCGAAACTGCTTTTTTGCCGGAAGCATGCCGGTGCGTCGTTCTGTGTAAGAGTAGGAACTCCGTTTCCATCCATTGCAACGGCGTCCCGCCCATGAGAACACGCACACTTTTGCGGGCCCTGGTAAGTTCTGTACTTGTTCGCTGCGCGATAAACGTGTACTCCTACGACCAGCCGCCAGGGTCCCGACACAAGACGGCTTCGCACGCCGTCCCCCGCAGCGCGAGTCCGTCGCCGCTCTGGCACCACTTCTGATGCGTGAAAGGTGTAGGGTGCCAAACAGAACCATTGAAGACGTGTTCGAGGCATCGTAGCTATGATGACCAGAATGTGTCTTTGACCGGTGCGTTTGGTGTCCCGTACCGCCCGTGCATCGAAACTAGTCCCGAAGCGGCAACAAGTGACGTCGCACAAGCCAACGTGTCCTGCCGTCGGAGGTCGCGACACAGGCGGTAGGTCATAGGAGTTCCAATAGACGCCGTCGCCGCCACACCCCAGCTCCCAACCGCCGTAGTTTCCGCACTTACGTCGAGCTGGAAGCGACCAGCGGCAGAACGGGCGTCTGCCACTTCCACCTTCCAGGCCGTGCCACAACCGAGATGGAGGCAAGCGATTACGCGACTCTTCTACAATTCGGTTGGGCGCAAATTGAGGGATCACGAACGAGGACGCGACACGCACACTGTCCGGGGACACGTTCCAGGAACCACGGCTGTGGGGCCGACCATCCTTCGGGCGAGCCTCACCTCGACCAGGATGAGAGGGCAGCCGGAGCGGCCAGAGCGGTTTGGGACGAGAGGCCGGTAGCGGCTGCACTGGAACAGGAAGGCCTCGAAGGCCTCCACGGGCCCCTGCATCCTCGGAGCCCATTCTACGGTCACGAGGCAAAGTGCAAAGGCATTGCAGGTTTTAACGCAGAATGCGTTTTATTGGCCGATTTCTACGGAGTACTGTAACGTTGGGCTGTAACAGCCGGCCGTAACGGCAAGCTGTAGCAGCCGGCTGTAACAACACCGAAAAGTGTTATGACCGTAGAGAACCATATAAAAAGACTTCAGTTCCCTGGCAGGATTCGGACTTGACATCTCAAGATTGTGAAGCAATTGTGCTTTGCTGATAGCTAACCAGGGTCCAGGGCCTGAGCGATCAAAAGCTTCTTGCGCATATGCTTGATCTTGGCTTTTTTTAAAATGCAGAATGTGTTTTATTAGTCAACTTCTATGACAAGACCATAATAAACAACCGTCACGAAGAACTGTCATAAAGACTGTGATGTCACGTGACACCGTGACGTCACCATGACGTCGCACAACATCGTAATGACGTCATCATGATGTTACCATGACATCGCGACGTCGTAAAGTTGTCATGACGTCACTTTAACATTATGCGACGTCACAGGACAATGTGTCATGTCACAATCATGTGACCTCCGGACGTCACATGCGCATAGCATGTGCCCAGCTCATTCACAACACAATTTGACACATTTTGTGTTCCCTGATCTTTGTCAGCATGATCAAGTTAGTGTAATTTTCATTTTAGCAACATTAGGTCTCTCGAATGAAAGCAGAGGTGGTAGAACTCCCCCCTCCCCTCCCCTCTTCCCCCCCCCCCCCTTCCCCCTGACAGCGTGAGCTGCTACACCCAATCCGGCCTTTTTCTGCCCACCTGCAGTCTCCGCAACTTTTCATTATCTCTCAATTTGTCATAGAGTCTAAAGAATGGGACATAAGCTTTGCACTTTGTCGAACAGTCTAAACCAGAGCTTTTCGAGAAACCGGCAAGTACGCCAAAAACAGACAAAGAACTGTTGCAGCTCGTATTGTCCACGATAGCACGTCCTTGAGATGCGGAGAAAGAAAAAAAAGTACACAAAAAGCAGTTTAAGAAAATTAACTACTTGGTGCAGCAGTAAACTTGTTGATCAAAGGAAGCGTAACTACTATATCGTTTTTGAGTAAATTTAGTCTTAAATTGCCCGAGGGAAAAATTAACATTAAAAAAATTACACCATCTTCTCGAGGGGAACCATGGGGTGATGCGGAGCATCGTGTTGGTTCCGAGGAAAGAGTCAGTTGCGTGCTGACGTCGAGAGATGGCGCCACCGACTGCCCTAGCGTTACCCCCTACGCGAGCCTTCGTCGCGGCTCGCGGCAGAGAAACTTGGAACGCTCGCCGCTCGCCGTTTATTTTTTTTCACACTTGAAGGAGAGGAGACTAGAGGAGGAGAGTTGCACGTGCGCGCGCGGTGTGAGGAGAAGCGAACGCACGCGCAGTGCATGAAGCTGGTAGAGAGAGAGAGCGGAGAGAGTAACGCGCAGCTGTTGGAGAGAGGGAAGGAAGAGAGTTGCGCGTGCGTAGTTGGAGTGCCGACTACAACGCCGACGCCGCAAGACATAGACCCGAGCAAGAGATGCTCCGCATCTAAAACATTTTGTATAAATCTGTATTGCTCGACTAAACTGGTGCGATTGGTCCTGGACGATGCGGTGAACGAAAAGGTGACACATTTTTCTATGCCAATATTAACTTTGCCATCTAGGAAGGAATACAAATACGAGTCCATTTATCGTCCCCCCTACATCTAACATCTGAATGCTGGCTTGTATAAGCATTGTGCTACATAGAAGTCAGTTTTCTGAATGCATTCAGGATGAATATAACATCCTCTTTTTGAGTTCCCTCCAGTTTGCTCGATCTTTCTGCCCCGTGAGGAAACCAAATGGTGCTCAGTAAAGCTTCACCAAAGACCCAGATGCAAACATGATGTGGTACCAAAGCTTCCCCACTGCTTGGGGAATAGCCTGACTCAGACGGCCGTTTAAACGGGCACTAAATTCCCAAGAACATTTTAATACCAAATATAACACCAAATAAACTTTCCACCCACAAAAAAATGCATGATACTAAGTGCAATATATATGCTGAGACTCCTTCGAGTAATTCCAAAACATGCTTCTATGCCGGGATCAACGTCTCGAAACAAAAGCATGATTTGGAAATGCTCCTAAATCGAAATAAGACTGGTCGTGTAAAAATTGCATTGAAAATTTTTTCCTCTGGAGAAAGCTGATTTTGTGACATACGCTTATCTTGTGACATCCTATCCAGGCACCTAAAAACATTTAGGGGCGGGGGGGATAGGGGGTGTTTGGTCTTTTTTGAAAGATGAATCTGACAGCCTTTAACGCAAGTCTTTCCAGCTTGCCCAATCTACCTGCCGCGTGGGAAAACCAAATGGCGCCAGCGTACTCCAACAACGGTTCTTCAGCAAAGCGTTTAAAGACCGTTGGGTGACCTAGGGGGTCCACACCTGTCTTGGCTGGGCTCGCCCACTCGTGCAGGGTGAGGCCCAGCTGCCCCGCCAGGCAGAGCACCGTCGCAGTCTTGCCCGCCCCGGCAGGGCCGCACAGCAGCAGCAGGGGGGCGCCCTGCGTCGGAACCGGAGAGCACGGGTGCGGACTCCATCCAGCGCCGAAAGAGGAAAAAGACTGCCCAGGCTTCAACATTCCGTCAATCGCAACAAAGGCACAATTGGGAGCATGCGACACCTAAAGGGGGCACGCCGCTCCGCCTTGGCAGCTGGTTGGCAACGCCATCAGTGACGGCGTCCACATTACGTCGCATGGTGAAACGCTGCCCGCTCCGACTTCGTCCAATTCCCCGCAGCATCTTCGCCCCACGTCTGTGCCCTCTCACGGCCGTGTTTTTTGATCTCACTCCGGAGTAACGGAGTAAAGGCGCAATCGCGTATCCCGCAGTTGTAGGTGGCAACGACGGAAACAGACCGCCATGTTTTTTGTTTATCTGCAATGTTATTTGCCTCTATGAAGCACTTGTATGATCGACAATCCGGAAATCACTGCAGGACGATATTCACCAATGCCAGTAATCAACAAAATTTATGCAAGTATTTCTCGCTCTTCTTATTATGAGATTGCTGTTCACTCGATGGCGGATCGAGTAGACATACTGGGACTGAGATGACTGCGGTGGTTTTTGCCAGCGCATGGGGGGGATCTGTGCTCTCAATTTTCAGATACTGTGTAAAAGAAAGTTAGCGCCAACCGTGACCTTGAACATTTGGTATGGCGCTCTACTTGGGTAAGCCGACATTGGTTAGTAACTAAGGTTGGCTGCTACGAAGGATGTCTATGTTAGTCTGGACGTGGTGCATGCAAAATGCTTCTGTTAGGAGCCGCACCATTTCACCACTAGATCTTGTCGCATGCTTCCAATAGCACTTGATGGCGTTTTTAAGAAACAGCACTCGCTATCGGAATTTAGCGGAGATGTTTCCACCACGGACCCCTCTTGCTCGTGTTAGTTTTGCCGCATTACGTCGCAATGTCACGCGACGACGTGGTGCCACGTAACGTCACACTGTCACGTGACATGGTGGTGGTTGTGCAACGTGCAGCCACACTGTTACGTAACGTCGCGATTTCCCCGCTAAATTTAGCGGGCGAATTGTGGCATCGCACCGTTTCGGCATGTGACACCGTGATGCTACACGACAAGCTCGGGAAAGGGCTACAACGAAACGGCAAAGACCCAATTGGATACGTCAACGAAAGGTGGTGCAAGACCGGCAGTTGGTCTAACACGCGCATACCCAAGCGGCACGAATTTTGGCCAAGCATTGGCCATTGGCTGGCGATGGTATTTCGGCCAATGTCCAAAGAGTGGCCATGCATCGGCCAATGCTAGGCCGATGGCTGATGGGCAGTGGCCATTGGCCAATGACCAGAGGAAGGCCATTCATCGGCCAATGGCTGGCCATTGTCTGGCCACGATCATTGTCAGGCATTGGCCAAATCTCTGCTGCTTGGGTAGCTTCCAGCGCCCTATCAGCTTAGCAGTGAGCGGGCTACGGCGCCTGCAAAACAGAGCTATTACTTGGTTAATGCTTTAGGAAGAAGGACTCATACCTTAGCTCCTTCCCCAAGGTTTGACTGGAGCCAAGTTTCCACTTCCTGAACTTTCTTTCGGTTCACAGCAAGCTCGTCCTTTGGAGAAAAGAATCCACCAGCCATATCAAATGCAGAGGCAGGTTTCTCAAAGTGCTCTTTTTCACTCTTCTTAACACTCAATGAACTGCCCAATGTCCTCCAGAATGTTTAGACAAATATCTCTGAAATAAAGCGCACAAAAGCCAGAGCCAAGCACTGAAACCGAAACTTCCTCTGTAAATCTTTGAGATATAATGTAATGTTTCAGTCAGACTTGACAAAGGCAAAGTTGGGGGACATCAGTCAGAAAAAGGAGATCAGAAGATTGGTGGGAAAAATCTAGAAAAGTGTTAAATTACGCACAAAACTAATGGGTTACATGGTTTAACGGGGGACGAAATTTCAGGCCGAAATTTTTAGAGGAGGAGTAGAAAAGTTCCTAGACTAGGTGATGCAAGCTACTGGCTCATATGAAGGGTACAGCCACTAGCATCCATTCATCCAAACTCACTTTCACATTTGTTTGATGAGGGCAACGCCGTTGGGGATGTCACTAACTTGCGTCGATCCCTGAGGTCCAAATGGTTTGACCAACGTTGGGTTTGACAAACTTTCGAATTTTTGGCGAAATTCAACGAAGTTCGACTTCTTGGACAGTGTTGCTCGACTTCTGCCCCAAGATTAAGTATTTTTGGGAAAACATTATTTATACAATAGCTCGTTTTAAATTTTGAAGCCTAATTATCAATGTTTATGCAATATAAAAGCAAAGAGAAACTTTTCACGAAATAGAATGACTAAGCTATAGCGAGTTTGTTTCACTGCACTCGTGCCCACGCCCAGGGTGGAGTGAGTTTGTTTCGGCCGGCACTCCTGAGTGGCTGCGCTTTCCGAGTTTGTTTCGGTGCCGGCACTCCACGTGTGCGTGCACTCACTGCACCAAGAGAATCGAGTGCGCGCGTCGCTCAGGCGAGGTGCAAAAGCAGACGATGGGGATTCGTCTGCTACTGGTATGCTATGAAGTGCCATTCGCACGAAGCTGAATCGCAAAAACAGCGGATTTCGTGCTTGAAATCGCGTCCCATGAGAGGCAGGATCGAACGTGAGCTTCAATTGTGACTTTCTGCTATTTCATGAAGGAAGCAATCAACAACCCCTACTTTTGTAAGTTTTGAGTCGTTTTGTTGCCGCACACTCGCTGAAGTCTATCGATGAATGGAGGTTCGGGACAAAAGCATCAGCGGACGCAAGATCTCTCTCACGGGCGTACGGGTGAAAAGTTGTCACCAAAATACGACCGATTGTGGAGTCCCGTACGGCCGAACGACATTTGTCGATAAAGCTGTCTCAGCAGAACCTGCAATGCATCCGATTAGCAGCCGAGAAAACTAAACACAGTGATTTTAACCCAGGCTGGGAAAAATCCCAATGCTTAACATTTACCTACACCAGTTGTTTTGGAGCCTCGATTTTTGTTCGAGAAAGCTCTCAATCTCACCGCTCTTATTAGAAATAAAAACGGACCCAGCTTTATCCGACCAAGAATCGAAATCGAAGGTGCCGTGAAACATAATGCTGGAGATTTCAACGGACTAGATTGAAACAGTATCCTCTCTGTCGCTCACACTTAAAACTGATCAAGCATCTGCACGATTAAAGGTATTTTCTGCAGTGTAAACAGTTCTAAGAATTGAAAGATTGCTCGCCTTTTATTATTTCTTACAGTTGTTTTCTTGTCAGCTTGTGGTGAAAACATATGTTGTTTGTAAATATTTCCAAGGCAATTGAATTAAGCCATCGCCAATATAAACACAACTGCACTGTCTCACGTTCCCGCCTGTCATTTCGATACTGGGCTGCTAGTTTTGGTTTGAGGTCGGTACTCTTACCACAACGTAGATGGCGACAGCATCAGTTTGCACTCGGCAGGTTCGTTCAGGACCGGTTTTTCGTGCGGCACTATGCGAGTGCGACGCGTTCTCGGAGAGAACTCGCACAGTGCCAGTCCGTGTGAAACAGACTCACTCTTAGTTTGTGAAATTACAGCACCCCCCCCCCCCCCCCCCACCCCCTTCACCAGGCGTCAATTCTTGATCGGTATCCAAGCGTACGAAGGCAGAGACGCGGCACTTCGGCGTGCCAAGGCATGCCCTTTGATCACGCCGTGAGAATTGCGTTTGACAAGTTGTGTCCTCTTCTTGCGGTGCTGCGCTTTCATCAAAATTTCCCAGCGTATCATCTCAAAAGCAACAACGACCGTTTAAAATGTTTTTAGGAAACTTATTTGGCGAACGACAGCGAACGAGCAAAAGACGTGTCCTCCGGCAAGCTGCCGCCCAGCCTCTGCAACGCTTCGCCCGGCTAACTTCCCGGTGGCCAAATGGTCGATGCGGAACTTTTGGTGGCCACAATCGCGCTGCAGCAAAGGCTGCAGCGACCAAGCGGGGAAGCGCGATCCAGCAAACTGTCATAGAGATCAGTGATTGAACTTAGCAGAGCAAATGCTTTAGAGGAGGCGAGAGGACCCGCCTCCTCTCCAGCATTTGCTCTACTTAAGTGGAAAGAGTAAAGGGCTTTATGGGAGGGGCTTGACCCGCTTAACCTGAAACAGAATATAATGGACCATTTGCTTTCGCCTCCTTATCAAACCTTGTATCGCAAATTCTGCCCATAAACACAACGATCGAGCAGTTGTAAATACTCCCAAACCTAGGCATTCTATCACTCACTCTGTCCCTGGGCGCGAAGCTGCGCGCCCAGGAGCCGGCGTCGGGCGCTCGCGGACGGTCCTCCTCGGGGGGCCCCCGTTTCTTCTTTGCCGCCCTCACAGCACTGGGAGGCTCCAGAAAGAGGCCGTTTTCGGGCATCACCCATGCCGCCGCTGCCTGCGGGAACGGCAGCAACGGGCACCCAGAATATGGTGTACCGCTCAAGGGGCGCTCGACTTACTTTCATCGCATCCCTGGACTCCTCGCTGTTTCTATCCGTTTGAGCCGACCCGCGCACTCCAAGCGGCTCTTTGGTGGTCCACCGGGAGACCGGAGCGAACAACGATGGCAATCAATTAACTTGAATTAGTAGTAAATCCGACGTGTCCAAACTCATATTACCGCGGGCAGCGGGCACCCAATCTGAAAAATACAGTTGGATTGGATTGGATAGTAATGGCTATTTTAGAGGCTAACTCAGCTGCCCAGCTGCACTTCTGGCACTTTCTTTATCTGGTTGATCTTGCGATTTACTTTGGCGAGTGGGTTGCCCCTGTACATCACTTTACAAGCTTCTTGACCCATACTTGTAAAGAAAAACATTTTATTGTTCTCGACCCGTAAGGCAGAAAGGTTTCGTAACTTTTAGCACTATTAGTATTAACAAAACATACTCACCAGGTGACGCAAAATGCCACCTAATTAAGAGGATTCAGTTATATTTATTTATCCATTTATGAATTAGCTTGACCAGCTGGACGAAGCGCTTGGATACGTTGGATACTTGGACAACTTGGATCAGCAGTAGGGAGAGCAGGGACTTGGATCGTCGTCGTTTCGTCTGTGTCGTATTCGGACCTTTATCGTTGCTGTTTAACTATCCGAAAGCATTGTCCGTCTATAATTTATTGTGATCCAAAATGATATCCGACATTATATTGTTTGGGTAAGTCAGGACGTTACATCATATTACTGCTTCGGGACGACGCACAAGACACGTAGGAACGACGAAACGGTTAAACTCTCGTATGATATGCTTCGAAACAGAGCTATGTGGTATCAAGACCTTTTGTCGTTCTGTCTAACCCCCATGAGCTCCGTATGAACAGCTCCAAACAATTCATCCTGGGTGAAACTGTTGGGTGCGGAAACAAAATTTACGGACGACGTGGTCACAGACCGACAAGGGTAGGAGCGTACGATCGAGTCTTTGCGACATATGCCCGTCACATCCTCTCGGTCAGTTCAAGCCCTGCTGACAGCCGAAACTGAGGGTGAAGAAAAACAAAATAATATCTTGACACAGTTCTTTCGACGGAATCGCAGATCTCAACATGCGAGAAAGTAAACCAGCGACAAACATACTGCCTTCAACTCAGCCAACTCACTTCAACGAACTAGGTTAGAGCATATCACAGTGCCCAGCTGACATATCCTGACGCAGGCTTGTTAGTAAGCTTCACAAGCTACCTCGTCGCAGCAGGCAACCAAAGGGGAAAAAACTGTCACAAAGAAGGTCGCCGTGTTTATAGGCTTTCAGTAAGGCGAAGTGGACTGGTCCACCACCTGTCTCTGAGGGACCATCACCACAAGGATCACTCGAATGCAAGCCAGACAAATGTGAACACCAATGAAAGGTTCAAATGAGCAAGCACTCGTTCCACCCTCTCCACTTTTTCACCAAGTGAGCAGCAGATGAACAAAGAGCAGGTATTAAGCATGTGGAATTCCTGTGCATTCTTCCTCCCTTGTGGAATGAAAATTTACCTGCATAGCCACTGTACAACTGCGTGGCAGCAAGTGCAGCCTCCCGCGAGGTTAACGCTCTGCGGCGGGCATCGTATAACCACCGTCATCTATTTTGTGCTACGTTGTCAAGGTTAGCGTAGCTCCCATAGTACAGCACTGCTGCGAGAACATGTGGCTTTGTCTTGAGTCTCGCTTGCATGCGTTCGCGCAACTAGCTTTGTTAGAGTTGGAGCACTGCGGAAGTTGTGCTAGCCTTGACAACGTAGCACAAAACAATCAATGGCGAGTATAGGAAGCCATAGTCCTGCCGACGGCACATTCAAGTGCTTCACACACACCAGTGCTGGGACAGTAGATCTGTGAATAAGATGGGCTGCTGAGATTGCTCGTGCCACTGCAAGGCGGCTTGTGTAGCGGTTGTCCGGATCCGTGCCTATCACTCTAATGGCATGAGGCTGGCACAGCTCTGATGGCCGGGAGTGGGGAACATGGAGAACAGTTACTTGAAACTATCCTTGTGGTGAATAAGGTGAACAGTTACCATACATGAAACCATTCTCTCGGTGAACATAGTAAACTGTTACCTGAAACCATTCTCTTGGAAAACTCATTTCACTCTAAGTCAGCTCAGCATATGCCATTTTATCCATCCCCTTTCCACAGAAGCTCTGCCGAGCAAAAGGCAATGGGCCTTCTTGCTCAAAATGGGCAGACGGTATGTGCCCGGGAAATGGGACCAACAACAACTTGCAAGTGACGTTTCAATAGAGGGCAAAAAGAAAGACATGAGGAGCGCTGTGATTGACGAGGAAAAGAAGCAGAACTTGGAGCTGGAGGACGAGGATAAAGGGAAAGAGAAGACTGCAGTAAGAGTTGAAGAAGGAGCCTCGGTACTAAACGAACATAAGCTGAAGGACAAGAAAAGTCAACAAATACCTACTAAAAAAAAATAAGGTTTTGGGAAGGAAGAGAAAGAATTGGAGAGAAAAATGTTGCAGGTAGTGCAACTTTACAGACGGTGCACTGATACTCAGTGGAAATCAGTTTGTCAAACAATGATTCATCGACAGTGCGTTTCGTTGAAAGGCATCTCGCGCTTGTTTCACTGATACACCTTGCAACGTTTCGTCGAACGCGACCCTGCTGCTTTTTCAACTAACTTTTTGGATCTCTTCTGGCTTATGGGTGGAAAAAGAGGAAAGGGCCCTGAGCCTTAGGTAAACGTGCCTCAGTGAAGCATGCACTAGCTTTAGTGGCTTCCAAAATTAATTGTGCACTTAGTAAAAAAAAAAAAAAATGCTGTCGATGCAATGTTGCTGGAGCGTGTCTATGAAATGGGTTTCCAAGAAATGCCAGTATAGACAAAACGAGTGTCCATGAAAATTTGCCCACGAGACGCATTCCACGAAACGTGTTTCGCCGAAGCGATACAGACCCATTAGTATAGTGCTTTCGACACGGTGCATTCTTTTAAGCATTATTTTGTCGCGTAAATTTTTGGAGTTTATCTGCCAAACCAAAGGGCACTTGGCACGCACTGGCAAAGCTTCGAGAATTTCTGCAGACCACCCGGGAACCTTTCAACTTGCAGGCAAATTCTTTCAGCTGCACAGTACCTTCTCTGCAATAAGCCTCTGGTAAATTGGAGTTTCTTCAGTTCTTCAACGGTTTATCAAGGATTGTCAACTTGGGGGTTGGAGTGTAACAAAGTGTTGGGAGGGGCTCCGGCAGTATCAAGTTTTGTACTATGTAGAAAATTTTTGGGAGATATTGGGCTCGGCCTGGGGGTATGTTGAGGGAAGTCGGGGGTCGGTCTGTATAAACCCCAGACGTGTTGGTGTCAACCCCCAAGAATCGGACATTTGCATACCACCATGCTGATTAGTACTAATCTATCATTTATGATGTTTCCATTCTAGGACGCTAATGGTAAATGCCGGAGCTGTGCTCAACTTCAAGTTGTAAGTGGCTCTTGTTGCAAAGCACTCGTGCGGATTATTTCCTTGAAAGGAACATTGAAGCAATTTCCAGTTTAAGTTCACGACCCACAACAAAGGCATTCCAGACAGTGCCGACAATGTTCAGATCTGAACGGACGACTTGAAGTCCAATAAATGGACCCACCACTCTCCCCAATTCTTGGCACGAGTTCTGACAGTGGTCATTTATGCTGATTCTGACGCGCAATATTTTGGGAGGAAATATTTGACCCAAAATTGTGAGAAAGAAAGAGGGGCCACATAGAAAACAAATAGCAATTCATTCTAAAATAAACAACATTAGTGTACCTTAAGCCTATGGGTAAAGCAAGACACAGATGATGCGCAGAGTGGTCCGAGCTGCACCGGCTCAGTGTGACACAGACACGGCGTCGTGTGATGCAGCGTTGCACGACACTGCGACGTCGTGTCCCGTGGCACAACCACCTATCATGTGACTTCACAATGTCAAGTCATGGCGTCGTGCGACGACCATCGGATGAACACTATCCGCCAAATTTAGCAGGATGTAGTAAACCCGCTAAATTTGGTGGGCGTGCGGCGGTCGTTCATGGTGCCATGGTTTTTTTGATGCCGCGTCAACTTTCTTTGGGCGTCTCGGCCCTTCAACTTGTTGAGCATTAAAACCTCGGGATTGCACTTTTAATCCGAGACATAGAAACTGATGTGTGCATCTGCAATCCTTTCAGGCAGAAGACTGCGAGCGAAGGTTTCGTCGAGAAGACGGAACCGACGGCGGGTAAGCCCTCCGGCGGATCCGAGGATCCCCCGGGTTGGACGGCTTGCGTCTTTCCGCAGGCGACAAGATCCGAGATTTCCTGGGAGCCATGCGTTACTTCCGAGCTTTCATCGGACTCTGGAACATCTTCATCATGTTCCTGATGCTCGTGTAAGTTTCACTTTGCCTGAGCGAGTTCCATATTTTCCAATGTACAAGTCGCATTTTTTTCAAATATTTTCGTAGGTGCACCTTATACAATGGTGTGACTTATATGCATTTTTCTTCTACAAATATGAGCATTAGCTACAGATATTTGCCACCGTTTTCCCCGAGCCACCCCTTCTCTATCCGAGACTAAAGCTAGCTCTATACTTGCTTTTATCTCAAGTCAAAGCGCAGCCGACGCTACAAGCTGATGGGGCCAGTCGAGCGGCGACAAAAACGCAACCTCACAGCGCCCGTCACCTTTTTTTTGTTCGTGTTATGATCCGCTAGGCCAATCAGGCGCGGCGAACGTGCCGTCACCTTCCACTTTTGGTACGACCGTGTCCTCGTTCGTATATTCTTAGTCTTCGACTGCACTCCGGCTTATGGTGAAACAAAATATCGAGGCATTCAATACCCGTGAATCAATATTTTTAATATTGTGAAATGATTGCAAGGAACATCTTCGTATCGCTTCCAGAACCAAAACGGCACTTGATGAAGGTTTTTAACGAGCGGCTCTTGCCATCGGAATGGCTTGCAATGGGACACGTGTCAAAGGAGATGCGAATATATAAAGGATTTCTCTTCTTCTTCGTCCATGCACCTCTCTTTTGGAGCATTGCATCATTCTCTTTGAAATGTCGTCGCTCATACAATCTGACCGTGAAATACCCTCCACGCCTAATACGTCATTCTACTCGATAATACGAAATACAGTGTTAGTGCACTGCTTACCCCAGAAAGTCAGCCACAGCATCAAGCCCCGGGGAGAGAGTTTCAGCAGCTTATCGGCGCTCCGCTGCCGACACTCCCTGTGGTCTCGCTCGATAGGGCACGGCCAGCATGAGCAAGGAAGGTAGGGTCCTCGTACGAAGCTATCGCTTTAAAATATAATACGAGCAAACACATTGCTCGCTGCAGAATGACGCGAGACACACTCAACGAAGCTGCACTGGTGGCCTCTATGGTGTGGTGCCCCCCCCCCCCCCCCCCCCTCCCCCCTCTGCTTTGTACGCTCTCGGATTCAGTAAGCTCAGGGAGGCCTCGGCAGATTGCACATTTTTATCCGAGTGTTTCTTTGTCTCACTGTTTTTGTTTTTTTTCCTTGTCTTTCCAGATTTTTTGGGTCCTGATCTCCCGATGGCTTTTGGTTTGTCCATCTTGTAAATACACCAGTGTTTTTGGCATCCACCGGGGTGAAGAGATTGTCTAACCAGCGTGCAAGACTGAAAACTCGTGCAACGGTGGTGGCCAAAATAAACGAAGAATGCTTTATTTCTGCCAGTTTGAACCTTTACAACGGTGCAGAATTCTGGGGGATTCTATTTTACGAGATGTGCAACTAGGATTGCCGTTGTTTTTTATTTTTACTTAAAGTTCACTGTTTCTAAGCCCAGTGTGGTTTCTTCAGTTTACAAAGCATCCTTGCAAGTACAAGCATGGTCTGGGAAAATAATAAAAGCCAAGAAACTAAGGATGCGTTCTGGCATGACTCGAGGTCAAAATTGAGCGTATCACGTTTTCGAGCACCGCAGATATTTGTTAGGAACATACTATCTCATGGGCACAAACACATGTGGCAAACTTGTGAGTATGGCTTACAGGGAGACATTTTCATCACAGGCACTTCCTACAATCACTATGGATAGATGCTGCACAATGACTCGTGGACCACATACAGGGTAATATGTTTTAATGAAAAAAAAATTTAAAAAAAAGAGTGAAAACTGCTAGTTTAATACTATCTTCGCTAGGTGTTTCTCGAGTTCGGCAGACATTAGCTGAGGGAATAATCGGCGTGGTAAGTTGGTTAATTAACTAAAATCTTAATTCTTTAATGACTGGTTTTATGGGTAATGTTGCGATTGCAGAAATGACGGTAATTACTATCAGTGGCCAGTCACTTCTGAAATTGCAACATGACCCGTAAAACCAATCATGAAAAAGTTATCAGATTTTATTAAATTGGCCAACTTACCATGAAAATTACTCCCTCAGCTAATGTCCACTGAGCTCGAGAAACGAATTGCAAAGATGGCATTCAGCTAACAGTTTGCATACTTTTTAAAAATTCTGTTTCCATTAAAAAAATAACCTGTATAATGACTAGACACTGACTGCCGATTTTGCTTACTTGCAAATTGGAAAAGTGATTTTTGGAGTAAATCACTTTAGCCTTTTCCATGTACACTGGGTCCGCTAGATATTAGCTGCCACATATATACATAGATAAAACATTTCGGCTCGCTGCAAAAAAAAAAAAAAAACGTGAATTTTATGGTGCTATCAATTTAGTGAGCCACTTCGGTTAGTTGTAAAATGTCGACTGCAATACGGCTGCACTCTTAACTGAAATCTAGATGTACTTTCTACCAAAAAGGTGGTTACATTTTTAATATGGCTGTCTTTTGCTGGTTGTTTTTTTTTGTTGTAATTTTCTGTATACTCTGCCACACATGGAAGCCAGGCTTTTACAGTTTTTGTCACTTGGTGTTAGACAGGGTTTAGGCCAAACCAGAAGAACAGCCCTTTGGTTCTGTATTGGTATAGCAGATTGTTTCTCAAGCTAAACTTAATTACAAAGAATGAGTTTCTGTCTGCATTGGCAGCAAAACAGTGTGCCAGACACGAATCGCCCAACTTTCCCACTATACGCGCATGGACAGCTTTCTGCTGCATTTCAGAAGTGAAGAGTGCATGTGCACAGTTTCGAGGGGCGCTCAAGATGTGCGAGTGCACCTGCACCATTAGCTTTGATTGCGTAGCCACAAAAAGAATGCCAGCAATCTTTTTTTCATTTGGAACTGGATTCTGGCAAGTCAGAACACTGATATCGCATGCACCCCACACTTCACTTCAACATTCGTATTTCAAATCACAAGGGGCAACATTCACTCGGTCAAAAAGAGAACAAAAATAAGCTTTCCTACAAAAAATACAAAAAAAATCCTGGTGACCTTTTTGAGTCGCAGGGTAAGAAAAAAAAGGGCTACATACTAGGAAATCCGCAGTCTATCTTTTCCTAAACATCAGGAGGGATAAAAAACGAAATCTGGCAAAGACTAGCAGCACATAACTAATTCAGGTACATCTCGAAATGAGTGACGAAAAAAGCATGCGCAATGACCACCAGTAAAGGAATTTGCCATCGGAGAAACCACAGACCAGTTTAATTCAAAGTCTAAGAAGATTTAAGGCAAATGTTAGCATTACGAGGAATGTAAGTCTAAGGAAGAAGTTTTGGAGCAACTGAAGGTTCCTTCTAGAGGATGAAATTGCGACCGTAATAGTGCCCACAGTAAATAACCAAAGCACTGTGCTAAGACGAAGATGGGAAATAACTTTCCACATATTACATCGAGGGTACCTTTTGTAGCATAACTGGGTAAAAGATTCAGTGTCCTTGACAATAAATAGCAGATAATGGGTAAACACGGCCTCCACCAACAAAAAATAGAGGACTGCTCATTTTTAAGTAGCACTACAACAAAAAGAAATCACAGTAACATCTTATGGCAACAAAGACACCAGCATACGAAACAAAACGTGGTGGAGGCGATTTTTCAACGGGTCAACGACAGGTCACAAATGGCACAAAAATGGAAATCTACAGAGCTCTCAAATGCTACACATACAATAAATGACACTGACTGCTGGACAGCTGCAGCAATGTGTAACTTGCCAAAATGCCTTTAGCCTGTGTGTACTCGAGGCAGGATTTCGAGTTTTTGGATAAAGCTAAAAACGTACACCTGCCAGCAGAATTTCCAATCAATACAAATCATTCTAATGTCAAAACCACAAAAAGAAAAAAAGAAAGAAGAGTAAATCTGGGCCACTTGATATTGGCTTTGGTAAAGTGTCGGAGCAGCTGTCCCGAGGAGAGGCCACCTCAGTCTACTTTCTAGCCTCGGTCGACTAAGAGAAGGGGCTGACCTCCAGGGTTTGTTCAGAACAACGCTCACGAAAGGAGTCAATCTAATGGATATGCGATTGCACTATCCACTGTTCCGGCTATTCTAGTTTTTTACTACTACACTATGTGTGTCTCTTACTAAGGGGAAGTAGTGTTTTCATGGCGGTTTTTATATTGTTTCTAAAGAGCAATGGCTCTGAAATAGCATTTTCACGGGAGGTATGTTTGCCATGTTTTTGGCATGGAAGATAGCTGTGGTTCTGCCAGTGTACACAGTTGCGGAAGTGCCTTGTGTGTTGACAATTACGGATCAATTGCGTTGCTCTCTGCATTTTTCAAGATCTTCGAAAAATTTATTTTCTAAGCATCTCCTCCTTTAGAATTCGTAAAGCCTTTAGTTGGCTCCCGAGGGCAGGTTCATGCAATTTATTTTGACTGGTGGAAGGCATTTGACCTCGGAGACATACCACAATCTAGTGCTAATGAGTCTACCTCATCCAGGTCTTTCTTTGGGCTTTTGCAATTTCTTTGCCAGCTACCCAGTCTTGAGTAGTAACACGTTACTAGTAACGTGTTACTGTAATTTTGTTACTTTTTTGGTAACTTGTAACTGTAATGAGTTACTTTTTAAAAATGTAACTTGTAACTGTAGTTCTATTACTTTTTTTGAGGTAACGATGAAAGTAACACTGTTACTTTTGTCGTTACTTTCCAGTGAATAATATATCATTCAACGAGCGCAATCCAGCTTGATAATGTGGATGCTTGGGCTAGTTGGTAATTCATGCTTGGATAGAACAGCACGGATATACAATCTAGCTATTCCTTGCACTTTCCAAATTGTCTGTTCCGACATTTCGAGTGTCAAGTTGGCCGTGCACAAAATTGTGAATATGCATTCTTTATCGCGAGTCACGACCTGAATATAGCCACGTGTAGATTTGATGAAAAAAAATCAAGTTATCTTTACGCACGCACTTGTACTTTGTGAATGATCACTTCCATATTAGTATCTGAAGCACTATTTATGTTGCGTTTTTTTTTTTTTTTCCTGCACAAACTCTTTTTAATCGGGTGAATCAACTGTGAATCAACAATACACGTGGAGGGCACTGCGCATGTTTCGTATTCTGATTAGCGCCACTACTCCGCTATGGGCATGTTTCATATTTTGATTTTGTGCCACTACTCCGGCGTGGTCAACAGTCGAGGCAAAATTTACTGCTGTTTGCGCGGGCCTTGTTTCTGGCTTGCCGGGTACGAACTGAGATATGTCCAGGGACTCTATGAACCCAGCGCAACCATCAACGAGCCAGAAATTTGCTAGTGTTACCAAGGATAGGGCATTTGTATTGGGACCGCGTTTGCCCCCATGCAATTCCTTCCAGCGCGCCAGTTGGGTGCCTGTTCAGCAAGGGCAGGCACGTGTTCGCAATTAAACGAGGGAAACTTTCAGACACTAATTTCGAGAAGCAACTGCTGCTAAGTTACAATTTGAAGTAATAAGCACACTTTTTAATTTTATGCAAACAAACTTGAAGAAAGGCGTTTTCTAGTTTTTCCTAAATTTTTTTGTTATAAAAAAGTAATTGAAAAGTAACGTCGTTACCTTTTAAAAGGAACTGTAACTGTAACGAGTTACTCTTTTGTTGAGGTAACTGTAACGGTAACTTTGCTACTTTTTTTCTGAAAGTAACTGTAACTGTAACGAATTACTTTTTAAAAGTAACTTACCCAAGACTGCAGCTACCTCAGTAACTGCTTGAATATGGTGTCCTTTCCTTTTAAAATCCAGAGTACCACAAAAGTTGCGCCGCTGATTTTTAATATTTTTGTCAATGACCTTGTATCTAGCATCACCAGCCGAGAAATGATCCAACTTGCCGATGACAAAACGATATCGCAGTATTTGCACGACTGCAAGCTGTGGCATCGTGACACTGATGCTATTCGCCTTTGGTGGTGTCATACAAATGTACTGCCCTTAAATCCCTAAAAAACCAATGGCTCCAAATATTGAGCTCTTCTGCTGAGCACTGCCTTTGCGACTTGTTTGATTCACGCCCGAATTTCGGTGCTCTCGTTTGTCAAGTTAGCCAAGACTCTCTATGTTTACTAGGCATAATTTCACATATTACTCAAAGCTTGCATGTTTATTCTTGAGTATAGTGCTTCACTGATTTCGCTCGGAAAATTTAGAGAGAATGGAATGTCCTTCAGCTGCATGGAATTTCCTAGGTGTAAGTCAAACGCTCAGCTTAGAATCTGTGCAACAATGTTCTGCCAATCACCATAGACAGAGTTGATTATAATCATGTGCGGCTCAAACATTTTATATCGTGTTTTTCTGGGAATGATCAGCTTGCAATACCGTGTTCTCGTACGAGGTGCTCAAAACTGTTACTGACTCTCCCCTTCTAGCAAGTATGATTTTGTTCCATCTAACCTACAATCTGACACACAATGTTTAGGAAAAGTGCTCCACTGATAAGCACCTGATGGATAATGCTCTCGTTAGCTTTTCTCTTTTGTTTTGTATTTTTACGCCAAGTCCGTATACTCCTCAGCAGGCCTGCCAGCTGTTTGAAGGCAAAATAAAGCATGGATTGATGGGTTGAACAGTGGAAGCCATATCCAGCAGCTTCATTAAAAATATAGCTTTTTTGTGTGTGTGTGTTTATGTGTCAATATCATTTCTTTTCATATGTGAATTTGGAGAACTGGAAATATTTATAGCAAAAATAAACTCTCATAGGGGCCAAATCTTTTCAAGTGTTCAATATTGAACAGCAGTAAACTCGCACAAATGCCAAACTTGCATCGAAAAGTGAAGTCCAAAAATACAATCCTCGTGGGTTTCTCCAAAAACAAAATTTGAAAACCTGGAACCCTATCCCAATTGTTATCATCGGGCATTTCCGCCGTAAATGGAATCGAAAGCAAAATATTCTTAGCTAGGGTGCCTTCATGTACACTTTGCTTAGGGTGGTGACCAGTGACGAATTCAGAGGGAAAACGGAGATGTCCAGACCCCTCCCCCCTTGAATTCTGCATGTATAAAACTTTGGGGCAGGAAAAAAAGGGGGGGGGGCAATTTCTCAAACATCTGATACACTGACCCACCCCACCCTTGTCTGGAAACGCCTGCATCCGTCCCTGGGGATCACATCTGACCATCTTGCTCTGAAAGCTTCCTCTTTGCTTTGAAGCACACGAAACTGTGTCTCCTGGCACGAGCTTGTGGCATTGAATATGCTATGGGGACATTTTGTTTCCGGTTATTTCTACATATTTTTACTGCAAGCATGTGCTGTTGGCATCGGATTCTACAAAGAATGTCGACACCCCAAACAGAAGGACGTTAAAGTACACTAGTCTTAGCATTTCACGGTAAGTACACAAACTGCGATTGCAGGTTAAGCCTATTCGAACTCTGTATGGCAGAATTGTTAGTTAATAAAATGTGACGCCCTAAATGCACGCCATAAAGACGGCTTTGTGGCAAGTTAGATACCGCTGTCTGCGTAACCGGTTATGCAGTCGGGTCTAAAACAGAAAAACGCTCGGAAGAAAGAGACATTTGAACGTGACCGAGACTACAAGTTTAGGACGGTCCGTCATCAGCTGTAGTTACGGACGCTGAGGCGCTGGTCGTGCACATTGGGCAGCTGCAGCTTGTAGCCGTCCGGGAGGTCCGAGTCTATCTTCTGCTGGATGCCGCACCGCTGCACATACTTAAGGTCCCTGTGGAGCCTGTTCAGGGATTCCATGTCTTCCGCGGAGAGCTTGAAGTCGAAAACCTGCGAAGAAAGGAATCCTTTCGTGAGCGAAAGATCCCGTACGTTGCTGCACTTCATCCATACTACAGCCACTAAGTAAGTCATGCTTCAGAGTACCGACACAGCAGCCATCTTGGTGCCTAGGGGGGAAGACATGGATCTTTGGTGGCCAAAAAATCCCTAAAGCAGCTTATTTTGGGAAATGGCAATTTTGTAAGTCTACTGCAATTTTTCTTCTGACCTGCCAAGTTCCGTGTTTGTGTTTGGAAGCTGATGTGACAATGCCGCTTTCTGCAAACACACGTTTTTTACTCTTCGAAAATTTGCTGGGCTGATAGAAATTTATATTTCTATCTGCCCCGCATTCAGGGCAGATACAAATGTAATTTTTTTTTGCAACATGTAGCTAAATGTGCAGAATATACAATGTTGAGAGCAGATTCTTCCATATAGGTCTTAGAAATTTTTTAATTACCGTAATCTATTACTTGGTAGTCGCACATTGCACACTGAACTTCAATGTGTTGTAATAACACTAATAAATGTTTAATCTCGAAAATACCTCCAAAATTGTATTCTTTATACTTTGCATTATGTAGTCATAAGGTAAAACATAATTTTTTGTTGAGCAGTTCTTTCCATTGTTCTTGCCAACAAAGGTGGCGAGTTTGAATTATCTTGAACACAAATCTAGTGATCGACAAAATAAGCAGCTATTTGAAATAAATTAAAAAACTAAACAAATTTGTGCAGTTTCATTGGGATACATCAAAATATAACTAAAAAATCTGAAAAACCAGTGTTTCTGAAAAAGACAAAACAAAAAACACTGCTCTTTGAGGCAAAATAATTTTTTTTGTGGTTTTGAAGATTAACAGACACTTATCATCTTGGCCTGAAGTATTTTCGTGAATTAAGTCTTTTATTTCAATATATATTGAAATGAAAACAGTAAAATTAGTCCGTGCATGTTTTTTGTTATTTTTCAGAATGAATTTTGTTTACACACTTTGCTATTTTATGGAAGCCATATCATCCAACCTTAAAGGGGCACTCAAGTGAATTCTGAGATTGTCTACTTATTGGCATAACTCAATCTACGGGCTCTAAGCATTCTAAAAAGTCCGAAATTACATTCAAGGGCGGCTGATTTCCCTATTAAAAAATCCAATCAAAGATCTGTTTTCAGCGCCGTGGTGCAGAGCCCCAGGGGGTGCCACCGGACGGGGAGGGGAGGGCACGCGACAGCCAATCATGAGTGACGGTTTCCCGGTGAATTAATTTTTCGAAGGCGCGCGTATTCGAAAATTTAGCCCGCCGGGAAGCCGTCATTCACGATTGGCTGTCAAGTGCCCTCTCCTGCTGCCTCCCCGTGCGGTGGTGCTCCCTGGTGCTCTGTGCCACGGTGCAAAAACAGATCTTTGATTGGATTTTTTAGCAGAAAAATCGGCCGCCCTTGAATGCAATTTGGGTTTTTTAGGATGCTTAGAGCCCATAGATTGAGTTATGACAATAAGTAGACAATTTTAGAATCCACTTGAGTGCCCCTTTAATCATTTTTTCTTTCCTGGTAGAATATGTGCAACATATCTAATAAGAAAATAAAACATGCTAAATACGGCATCGGGGTTTTTATAGATGCCTTTTATACTTCCCGCAATAAATGATCTTGAAACTGAAAAATTCTAGTATCATAAAAAAACTATGAATCATACTAGAGCTTTCATATATACGTTATTGAATCCCACAGACATTTCAGTTTACTCAGAAATGTTTATTTTCTTTTTCAGTATATTCAATTTGTCTTAATCCTTCCCATAATCTTCGCAAATAAAGGTTTCAATATTAACAAACCTAATTAGACTACATCGAAACCCTGCACACATTGGGTGCATTAAGTCTGTGCTCCGGAGCGCGAGAGTTTGGTGCTCTTTGCACTAAACGGACATCAGTGCCACCGGAGACTGACACTCGAGCGCGCTCTTCGTGCACCGAGAATTTCTCGGAGCGCGAGTGACTTCTTCACGCTCCGTGATGTCACGTAAACAAACAAGATGGCTGCGCTGCTGTTGAGACCGTCGAGACGAAAGGCGTAGCCGGACCACTGCCCCTTTTCAGTTGATTAGTGCTGGACCCAGCAGGTAAAAACGATTTTATTTGAAAGCCAAGACAGCAATTAGTGTTCCGAAAAAGGTTTGTGCATCTCGCCTGAAAAACGGTAGCGTGCCGATAGCTCAGCGACAGAAAAGTTGTCGAGATGAAACATTCGGACCGCTGCCCCTTTTATAATGCTTAGCCCAGCGAATAAATATACTTCGATTGGAAAGCCGAAACATCAGTTAGCGCCAAGTAAAAGGTTTGTTCGCGCGTCTTGCCTGAAAACGAATTCATCTATCGAACGAGCGTGCCGATAGCTCGGCGACAGAAAAGTTGTGATGAAAAGACAGACCGCTGCCCTGCTTAGCCCAGCCGCAGCTAATAGAGATACTTAGATTGGAAAGCCGAAACACCATTTATACCGTTCCGGGAAAGGTTTGTTCATGCATACCACCTAAAAACGAATTGACGTGATATCAAACCAAGGAGGATGTATCGAACGATGGTGTGCCGGTATCTGCGTAGCTTCCATCTCGCTGCGAGACGGAACCGACGGAACCACGGAATCTGACAAATTTGAGGGTTTCCTGTGTCGACCAGCGGGTTCAAGAATGTTGTCCTTAATTTAATTCGGAACAGCATGCATGGTCAATAAATAGATTGGCCAAACTTTTCAGGAATATTAAAACGTTCGTAGAAACTTCATAACGTCACCGTCTCTTTTGCTTTAGACTCTGCCGCTCCACACGGGCCTAACTATTTATCGTCGAAATATTTTTGGCTTCTGCCACCCGTATCCACGTTTGGAAGGAGCTCGTGTGGCCCATCGATAGTTTCTGGCCGTGTTCCAAAACTTACTCGGTCTAACTCGAGGGTAAAGGTGGTTATCGAAAACCTACCCACGTCCAGCGTTTCTCCATTTTTGTTGTCACGTGACATAATGCACCAGGGTAACTCGGATTCATTCGAGTAGGTTTGAAATGCAGCCTCGGTGTTTCGCGCTCCTGTACGCTATGCGCCGTTTAGTTGCTGCGCTCGGAGTATGAAACTCGGAGCGTCGGAGTAGGAGTAAAGGAGTGCGGACTTAAAGCGCCCATTTGTAGTCAGACTGTAAAGGTAGATCAGCTATGTAAATTTAATTTGAATTAGATCACTACTTACATGTAAAAAAAAAAGCTCTAGAAGCAGTGTTTCCCTTCAAAATCATGGTTGCGAGTTATTTGAAGCTTCATCCGGAAATCGCAGGAAACGCTTTTCCGCCCTCCAGAAGCGTTAAAACTGTCCGCGACAGAGCAAGACGACTTTGCCCGAGCTTCGTGACAATGTATCTAAAAGCTCAGGAAGTTGCATTTTCAAATCGCATCAATCACCGGTTGTGCCCACTCTGGACTAAGCACCAAGGTGGCGGCGCCCGCAAGGAAATTGGTGATCGGGGAGCCGATACCCTAAGCGGAACCGATACTCCGAGCGTAGCTTATCTAGCGGCGCAAATCGCAACTTGTCTAGCAGACGTGAGTCTACGGCGCTGCGTCACTTACTTGCGAGTTCTCCTTGACCCTGTACTTCTTGGTGGACTTTGGAATGGCAACAACGTTGTTCTGCAACAAAGAGACAAAGACTGAGCGGGCTCGTGCATACAGTGCACATCGCATCCCATCGACGTAGAAAGGTCATCTAGGAAGCAAATTATCGCATAAACATCCCATTTAAAATCTATTTTGGAATGTTGGCAAGATCGCAATACTCGAATAGCCAGTCTGCTTCACACGCCAACATTTCGGGTCACTAGGGCTCCGTGTTTTCAGTATATGTATCACTCATAAACCCCAAAAAATAACTCGCAACTGGCATTATCAAAGTCTGGAAAACCAAAAAAATGTGAATTGAAAATGGCTCTGAATAAGCAAATTGCATCGCGAGAAGAAACATTTATTTGCAGCTTTATTTTACGCAGGTTCGGAACACGGCCCACACCGAACTGTTCGGAGGCTGCAAGAGCAAAAAGACAGGGCTTGCTGCACGTAGAAGGTTGCGCAACCACAGCCGTCGGCACCAATGCCACTAGATCAAAGTAAGATGACAAGCTTCCTGGAGTGCGTGGCACCTTTTCGGGGCATGCTCCCTTGGCAGCGATCACTATGCTATCAGCCAAGCTCATCTGGACAGAAGTGACAGAACCAGTGAAATGTTGGATGCACACTGCCTTGGCTGGAAAATGATTCTATTGAGGTTCTCTAAGGGACAGCTTTATGGGTGACACTGCAGAGGGATTTCGGTGTCGGCGTTTGTTGCTGTCTGTCGTCGCAGCGGAGATGAAAAAATCCTTCTAACTCCTCTCGTAGTGAGAGGACAGAGAAGCCGGGTGTTCCCACTGGCCGCGCACACTGTGGCCTCGCCGCGCAAAGAGGAAAGAATATGCGTCCCCCTCTCTGCTCATCGCTGAACACCACCCTTCCTAATGGTGCCACCGTGCCAAGGCCGTACTCCATTCCAGTAGCGAGCATGGAGGGAACGGCTGGCTTCACCAGTCCCCGTGGGCAAATATCTTTAATGTGGTCGACCTGCAACAAACGTTTCACTGATTCCATGATCTGTGCCGCAACAACGTCCCACTCATCGTAACCGGCGACTTCGACGTCGTCCTGGGCAGCTGCAAGAACGAGTGGTCCCGCAGCCTCATCGCGGCGAAATCGGGCCTCTGAGTGGTGTCCGATGTCAGAGCAACGACAGTGCGCGCCGGCACCACCATCGACCCTGTACTTACGAAAAACATTGACATGCGTATCCAGTGTGTCGCTTTGCCCACTTACTTTACCGATCATCAAACACTCGTGGCAGTCATCAGTGGCATCCACATCAACCACGACGGCAATGTGCATTAACCACATTGCAATTCCGTCCTCAGGTACGTGACAACGCCATTTTGCCCGCATTGCACTTTTACTTCTTTTCGCATTGTGGGCAAAAAAAAGCTACCTTTTAATGGTGAACACAAAGTTTCAGCAAAAAGTTTGTCCAAAAAGAGTGTCGTTTGAAAACAGTCCTTTGCCATCGCCCGCGGAGGCGGTGCCACTGGCGGAGCTAGGAATGCTATCCGCCCATACCGGCTAGCATGCGGGCCACAATGAAGGACCATTTTCGAACAGCAGTCTTCCGCGGAGCTTGTCCATTGATAGATCTAAGAACATCTGGCGACAGAGTAGCCTACCTGGATGGACCAGCGCACCAGCACCTGCGCCGGAGTGCGCCCGCAGCTGCGAGCAACCCTGAGCACCTCAGGATCCCGGATCAGCTTCCCTTTACCCAGCGGGGAGTAGCCCTGCAGTAGAGACCCCTGACAGTCAGCAGGGACATCTACGACAAAGTTCTGCCAGACACTTGCGCAAGCACCATCAAGGAAGGCAATAAACCTGGCAGGACCTCTCCAACAAGTATGGCATTTGGAACGTGTCTCCAACTGGTGTGTTTTGCATCCTATTGGTGATGAGATGTTTTGGTGGCGCCACCTCGCAGGTGCCCTTCTGTGATGAAGCTGGTGGGATACGAGCAGATGAAGCACTATGTCAAAGCATGGAGTGGCTGTGTTAGTTTGTATCTATGCCAATTAAGAGTGGTTTATCTATTAAAGAAGCGTGTACGACGTTTTTGCAAGTGATTTTTCTAATGAATAACAGAACCTCAAAGTTGCCTTTTATTTTGAAAAGCTTTCAAATGTTCAAAAACAAGCCTGGAGCTTCACATTACAACTTGCGCGGCGTGCGTCAGGGCTATTGACAGCCTCTCAGATTCTTGTTTTTTCGGATATGTGGGGGCTGCTGTAGAAAAAGGTTTTGCATTCACTAGAGTCAATGTCGTGCTGTCTTTTTTTAGATGTGCACGCGCGCACAGTTCTATTGCAAAGCGCCGCACACTTGTTTTAGCTACATTGAGCTTCCCGATACAGACGCTTCTATCCACGTGTGACTCGACAGTTGCTGACGAGCAAATGTTCGCACGCAACCGATGCTTAGCTCCCCCCGCATCGAATCTGCGGCAAAAAGTTTGTCACATTGAGACTTTTCTGCTCGAAAGAAAAGCAGAAATTTTCATAAATTCTTAAACGGTCGGACATGCCCCAGCAAATTCAGACGATTGATTAATTTCTTTTATTCAATTTTTACTAATAATTCTTTACAAATTTAATATCGCTAAACGCATCACGCATTATGCGCATTTGGGACCGCAAAATTAAACATACAAATGGTAGCGATTCATAGCAGGTATATACCTCTTTCGATTGCGAGGGGGTCTCGCATGTTTCGCGTGAACCGGGTGAATAAGCAGGTATTTAATTAGAACGACTCCGGAAGCCAGCCACCGCTTCTTCCTGCCAGTTATTTTGAGGAAATGTATGTTTACTGGTTTACAAAATTAAAAAAGGAATCAACTTGAAACGAATAAGAGACCAGCACTCACAAAACACATTGGAATCAACAGGGTACACGGAGTCGCTTTCACTGAAGTGTTCCTACAGACGCGAGAGGTTCTTGAATTTTGATTTCCTATTTCTAATTTGACGAGACATTCCTTTCTCAGTTCGATTTTGTCAGAATCATGATAAAAAAATACACGCTATTTGCCGTGATAGATGTTGTAGCGCTGTATATTCTATTTTCATTATCCGGCTTTTTGTACTGGGGTAGAGAACAGTTCACCACCATCCGAGCACTTCGACACCTCAGCGCCAAAAGTGTTTGCTAGCACCACTATGCATGCCACGGTTTCAAGCTTTGGTAAAATGCTCTACAACAAATATCACTTCTCCAAATTAACACAATGCGTGAAACAGGCTTTGCTGCACAATACCCAAACGGCGCATGAAGTGAGCTGACGAGCCGAGGGATCCAAAATCTGCGAGGTCTGTCCCAGTCTGTCCTACCCGTGACATCACGAACGATGATGAGGACAGCTAGAGAAGCGTCCCCTGAAATTCGCGCATGCTACCAATATCGACCATGCATCGAAAGTGGTCCCGGAGTGGCAACAAATGAGGTCACAGGAGCCGGCGCGTCCCGCTGTCGGGTGTTGCGATCCTGCCGGTTGGTCCCCACTCGAAAAGACCTGCAGGACTTTATAGTGGTCTATACAGGTTCATACCGGTCACCCCCCTATGTTGACCAGTTTTCAATACATGGATACAAATCACCTGGTGTCGGACACCGGCCGCCAAGACGGGTTTACTGGTTGCCGGTAAAAGGAACGTTGCCGTGCTTGTTGTGGGACTCCGAAAGACGCGCCGGCGGTGACGCTGGTGCGTCCCGCCATGTGCCGCAGGGAAGACAGTGAGGTGCATGCTCGTGAGACCGAAGCCAGAGACTTTGCTGCCAAGAGACCTCGTTGTCAAGACCCTACGGTGTGTGACCGCAACACCGATGCCCAATGGCTTCATAGTGACGTGTCGCAGCTATCGCCGTGACTCTACTGTGGATTAACATGGGACTGCTCATTCTTTTTCCTCCTCTGCGCCTTATCTAACCTGCTCTATCCTTCACATGCTGTTCTAGATGCTCTCTCCCACATCTCTTCCATCGCGCCTCCTATCTATGTAGTGCCACACTCTCTTCCCATCGCCATCGTCCCTCCCCGTCATCACGTGGGTTTTTGCGTACTAACGCCGGATTTTACGCGAAAGGGGCACTAATGGCTACCCCTGCAAAACGCTGGCTATCCTCCGTTCACCCTTAAGCTGAGACTACGGTGGGAGTTACGTGCCCGCCGCACCGATCGGCCGTCTCCCTCTTATCACCCGACCTGGCTCTCCACGCGTGGGTGTGGCCGGGAGCATAATGACGTGGGGAAAGAGAGGCGTACTACTGGTCTAACGAGGACATGGCTTCCACTGCAGTCTCGGCTTATGGACAAATGGAGTATAGGGGGCGCAAGCCGCCCCACGTTCCAAAGGATTCGGCTGTGCCCATCCCTCACTCCGTCCGTTCCCAGCCCCCTCCCCCACCTGGAACTGTATCCCGTGCTGGTCGCAGAATGCCAGCAGGTCCCGGGGAAAGTGGTACGGGTGGCACTCCACCTGGTTGGCGTGGGGCACCACGCTGCACGACTCCAGCAGGGGCTCCAGGTCGGCCACCTCGTAGTTACTCACTCCAATGGCACGACAGAGACCTGCGTGCACAGCCCGGTCGGAAACACTTAGTCAACGGTATCCAATCCCATCAAAGATCTATTCTCTGCCCAGCTTACAAACAAGCCGGCTTTTGCCATACAGCCAACACAATTCAATCTTATCCAGGATTGTACTCTCCGTCTATGGTCACTGACAAGGTTAGAATGGCAGGGAGGAGCTTCAATCGTCTCGCCTCCAGCGCGAGCTTCCCACTTTCGACAATGCTTCAATGTCTCGTGGGTCTCGAGCGTGCCTGCGTAGCCAAAGCACAGGGGAAGGCATGGAGTGCGTGCTCCACGGGGGAAGGCATGGAGTACGCGCTCCATGTCATTTTTACTCGACCGGCAAGTATAGCAATGTGACTTGAAAATCTTCTTTTCCTTTGCATAAACGCATAATCATTTAAAACCAGCGCCGATTATGACCCCTGCTTCGGCTAGCATGACAAATTCCCTGCGCGCCTTTGCACCGGACGCGTCCAATATACTGGCCTCGTTAAAAGCTCCAAAGGTGCCTGACCACCCTAGTAATCCGTCGTCAGCCTCCTGTGCGGTTCCGGTCAGCTTCTCGTTTGTGTGGAGCAAATGCACACGGCATAACAATCCGCGAGCACGGTCCACTGCCTCCCACGGCCGACCACCTCGGTTGCTGCGTGTTTCACGGCAGATATTGCTGGGTGTTGCCAGCACGTTTGTTGTGGTTGCAGTGCCCAGAAAAGTTTTGAGACCTAAAAAAGAACTTCATCTATATTTTTTTTTTCAACAAATAGCGAGTAATTAAGAAAGGACAAATGTTCCATGCTTTCCAAATGTAAAGAAGTTTATCCTAGGCACCAGTTGTCCAAAATAAAGCGAATGCCTAGTCCCTTTACAACAAATATCGGAAAGTCAAAGATGGCGGCTTTTCCTGAACGCCGGCCCCTCGACTCAACAACACAGTAATGCACGTTTCACATGCGGCAGTTCCGCGGCCGAAATTGCTACTGCTAGCGGCGCCGCGGCACAAATTGAGAGGTTTCATTTCACATGCGTCGTCTGAGAGCTCCGCGAGCGTTTTCTAGATGGATGGACGGATGTTAGCAGCTGTACCCTTTCTATCGGGCGGTAGCTTGCACCACTTTGCCGCTGCGATGCCTAACATTGCTTGCAGCAAGCGGACATGTGCAATGAATTTTAGCGGTCTCTAATAACGATCTGAATGCGTTAGATTTCAGCTTACTTTTTATATTTACTTTATTAAAACAAAATATAATTTAAAACGCAATAAAAAGATTTCGGTTTTATTTGTTCATCTACTTTTGAAAGTTTGTTGTCATGCAGGGTGAAACCTCGGTTGGAAAGACTCCAATAAATCTGGCTGCCTCTGAAGTGGAGATATGCAAGGAAATGCGTGTTCATGCGGAGGCGAAATACGACGACAGTGAAACGCGACAACCCAAGAAACTCTCAAGCACTAAAAGAGAGAAGAGGCAAAAGGAACTTGACCTTGGAAGTGCAATTCCAAGGTCAGCGGTATCAGAAAAAGGGGGGGGGGGGGGGAAGCAATCGGCCCCAAACTAGGATGTGCCCGAACATTTCAGACATTCCTCGCAAGATATTTGGAGGAAGGGGAGAAAAATCTCATAGCCAATTTCCTGAACAGTCCTGATGCGACCAATGATCCCCGATTTCCCAAACAGTTCTGACGCGACCGCTGAAGAAAAATATTTAAACCCACCAATAGAAATGAAAAAAAGAAACAGCAAACCAGTTGCTTGCGCACTTTCTCTGCATGTGGTCTGCTTGAAAAACGCGCAAAGGCTACCCTATGTGCAAACTTTCCCACCACACTTCTTCTCCTGTTACGTGTTTCTCTGCTGCGCTGGCCACCGCAAAAAAATTTCCAGCTTTCTGGAACCGCGCCGCTCTACTGCTGACCGGAGCGCTGCGGTGGCGGAAATCGCGCCGCTCTCGGAGAAAAATCGCTGCACTTGAAACGCCTAGCATTGAGATCTGCTGTGACTAATCTCAAAGCTTTCCCTGTCCAAGTGAAATGAAGCGACTTGTTCTAACAAATATGCCTGCAACAATGACGGTGCCATTTTGGAGCCATAACTATGGCTCCTAGAACGTGAATTCGACCGGTGCGTTTATGTCCTATCTCGCCCATACATCAAATGTCCCGAAGCGGCAACAAACGACATCACAGAAGCCGGCGTGACATGTCGGACGTTCCCATCCCGGTGCTGGTGCTGGAAGTCTTGGCAAAAAGTATGAGCAAACGCGAGCATCACTGTCGTTGCAGTGCTCCAACTCCCAGCTGCCAAAGCTTCCACGAAACGTCAAGCTGGACAGCGACCCGCAGCAGAACAGGCGTCTGCCACCTACAACACCTCCGCTGTAACACCGCCGAAATTGCGGTCAGCGACAACGCGGCACTTCTGTGACGTCATCGGGCAGAAACGGAAAGACCACTTTTTAGGACGCGGTTATACACACCGGTCGGTGACGCGTTCTGGACACCGTAACAATCCCACACCTTGCCAGATGCCACGGTGCCGACAGATCACCGCCGCGCACTCGTGGCAAAACGAGGAATTGAGGAGGCGTACCTACCTTCGTCGTACAAAAGCTCGAGCTGGCGCCAAGTGGTGTCCAGCACCTTCTGGCGGTCAGAGCACGACGACGGACACTCCGGCCAATGCATCATGAACATGTCTGCACAAAGGGTGAGAGAAAGGGCCTGCATCAAAGCTTCCCCCGCAAGTGCCGAAACATCTGGGACCTCGATAAACCACGAGGCTCACCGAGCGAGAGTCGTCGATTGGGGATGAAACGCAAGAAACTGTTTGTGGCGAGCGCGAATGGTTTGCATTGGCGTGCTCGTCGGCCATCCGTCGACAATGACTGCAGTCGCCGTCAGAATGAGAACGACAAGGTGCGTCTTTCGAACACCCGGTCTCCAGCACGCGCTCCGTGCCCTTCGCTGTGCTTTGGCTGCATGGCGGAAGGCATAGATGCATTTCACGAACGCTCGCTCGCAAATATTCTCAACGCTTGGATACATTCAAAATGCATTGGTGTCCTTTTTTTTTTTTTTCTTAATGGGAACTTTGAGGGAAGAGTCAATGTTTCTTTTTTCAGAATCATCAGTTCGCTTCAGCTTCTCTCTCCGATATGCGCCCAACATAAACTGAGACGACTGCTGAGTCTCTCCAGCAATTATGATGCAATACACAAGTCACCTTAGGGTTTCTGGTGTCTAGTGAAATGGCGGCGGCTTACGGCGAGCTAAGTACGAAAAGGAATTTTGTCACAAATTGGAACTTACAAACTCCCCAGGCGAAAATCAGCCCACTTCCAGCTGGATTATGGAACTGGAAATGAGGTGGTCCAGCTGGATTCCAGCTGGACCCAGCTGGAATCCAGCTAGACCCAGCTTGAATCCAGCTGGACCGCCTCATTTCCAGTTCCATAATCCAGCTGGAAGTGGACTGATTTTTGCCTGGGTCTTTATACTCGAGGCAAAACATTTCAAAACCGTGAATGCCAAAAAACACGAGGAGCTCGACAAAAGCTCCTCGTCGCGTGGAAATGGCCCGAAATAAGACAATGCTACTGAATGACCAGGGTTCTCTATTTAGAGAGCTTATTCTGAGGAAAATTCAGAGGGCATGTTATAACTTTTTTTTCTGAGGAGTTCTATGCAGTCCAGAGTTTTGTTTTCATAAAAGCAAAAGTTAGATTTTTATACATTTTAGTTTGCAAGCTCGTGCACAGATTTCGGAGCATAGATTTTAGACGCACGTGGGTTTTTCATTCAATGCAATTTCAAACTTGAAAATAAAAGTGTGACACTATGGCCTAGCCGTCTAGTGGTGTTGGGGGAGGAAAGGGGTGATTGCACATACAATGGAAGAGCGTGCACAAAGTAAGGAGAAGAGGCGTGTGGTACAGAGGAAATGGGAAGAAACAAAATCAGTGTCAAAACTGGGTGTGTGACCGTAAGAGACACAAACATCGTGCATACCACTTCCACAGGAGCACTAGCCTTGTCAGGGCTTTCTTTCAAAGACGCTAGGCACGACAAGTTAACGTTTGCACCGCCGAGACATAAAATGCGTACCAAGTTCATTCACACAACGTCAACATGAAACAACATGCAATATATTCTGTGTTACCACTCGGATGGAACAGCGCGGATATACAGTCGCACTCACGGGCACACATGCAAGTATGAATTACCAATGATTACCATCCAAGCATGAATTACCAACTAGCCCAAGCATCCACATTATCAAGTGTTACCACTGCTTTTTTTTCCTTAAATTTCAGTTTCCACATTTGTTAAGACAAATGCTTCTTTAGTAAATAGCCAATAAAACTTTCCGCAACAGAAAGCGAAACTTGAGCAGAATGTCAGAGAGAGAGAACAAGTGACAATCAAATTGAAATTGGTGCAAGTTACTGCAATTGGCAATGACAAAGTTTAAGCTTAATGCTTAAGAGCACAATAGGAAGCCCTGAAAGTCGCTTCAGAGAGCTTTTAGAAGACTCTGGACATGTAACGCACCCAGGTAGTCCACCCCGAGCCTCTGCAGAGAACCCTCAAAGGCCTGGCGCGTTGTCAGGCTTCCATAGTCACGGGGCCACAACTTGGTCATCAGGAAGAGGTCTTCACGCGCGACGCCGGATTCCTGGGAAGCAGAAAAGGGCCAGTCGACACTTGTCACCCCAACGACGGGCCCTGGACAACTCTCCTCGGAAGTGTGCAAGAGGTCCTCCAGCGATGCCTCGTTAAAGGGGCAACGATTTTAACATTGACAGAATTTACAGGTTGTATTTTTTATATTGTCTATCTTGGCACAAGCAACACAAAACGCGCCACCTTCCCCTAAAATATTGCGATTCTCCTGCTTAATCACAAAGGTCGTCAGTGCTTCTCATCTGCCCATCAATCTACCTCCAAGAATGTTGTCCCACATGCAGGATGTATTCCTTGCTGCAGCCATGGCTGGTGGCTACACCCAGAGCCGTGTATAGAAAGAGTTTGATCAATGAGAGGCACAGACAGAGCCAGGGCACCAGACGCAGAAGTAGTGCAATTGACATGCTCTCTTGGCCAACCAGAAGCCTAAAAGAATCCCCTAGCGGTGGTAGCGAGAAACTGTTTTAATCAAAGGTATATATTGGTAAATGGTTTTAATAAATGCGTAAGAGTGAAGTGTAGTAACCCTTCATGATTGAAAATAGGGTGCACATGATGTTTTGATCATGATCATGCAGAAAGATATAATAATTGAATGTGCCGCTCAACTCTTTTTTGCTCGGACAGAGTGCGACCGCTCGGACAGCAGATTCCAAGGGAATCCGAGGGCCGGGAATCCAGGGGGAGGCCCATGGGGCCCGGGCCCCCCCCGAAATCTTCCATTTTGCTGGGACCTCCTCTCCCCCCTCCCCCTCATACAGCATTTTGTCATGGGCGGGCCCCCCCCCGAAACAAAATCCTGGCTACGTGCCTGGCTTGGCGTACGGATTATGTCGATCGTTCTGCTAGTCGCACTCTTCCACCACGATTTTAGATGACCATGATTGAAACATCACGTGCACCATATTTTCAGCCACCGAGAGTTACTCCGACGCACTTATTAAGTTTGTTTCTCGCGACCACCGCCAGGGTATTATTCCCGACTTCTGGTTGGCCACATTCGAATTTGTGAAGACGCCCTGGAACACGCCCAGCCCGCTTTCAGCCAATGGCGCCTCCTCATTTGTCTCCTATACTTCCCAACGAATGGCCAAACTCTCTACATATACGGCTCTGGCTACACCGCCACCGGGGCACCAGCCCCACTGTGTTCTGAAAGGTTTCCCCGAGGTTCATGGTCACCTTCACGACACATAGATTTCAATTATGCTGGTGATGGGTGGCAGACCAATAAATAAATTAACTGGTTGATCAATCGACTGTCACATAGTCTGGGGAGCTACAAGTGAAGAGACAAATAAATTGTTTCTGTCGCAGAAAAGGAAAACTCGTGCGGTGGCTAACGCATTCTATAACACGCACACTTAACTGCTCTTTTGTAAACACAGTCACGAAAATAACAAGATATTGTAATTATAAACATCGCTATGATATATGCGGCATGTCGAACTTTTCTAATCATCCGTTCTGACAAATTGCTGAACTAAGTGGAAAAAATATTGCATATGGTGCGCGCAACGGCAGGTCCTCGAGAGTGCCATGTCCTCGTCTGAACCATGAATTGCTTGGCATCTTAGCACGCATTGCCCTCATCATTAACTTTTTTTTAAATAAGCGAGACATTTCTACTGAACTTACAAAGAGAAAGGTGTTGTACAAATGTTTCTGAGTATATATATATATATATATATATTTTTTTTTTTCGTGTACGGTTTATTATATTCTATTTTAGACAATTTTATTATTTTCCCTTCAACCCATATCCTAAATGTAGGACGCAAGGGCCATGTCAAGCTGCAATGTCGCATCTTTTTCTCCCGTCCCCAAATCCTTACTGCTCACTGTGGGGTGAACAAATTTAATTTACTGGGCTTTTTTTTTTTTTTTTTGGACTATAGTCTGCGGACTAGGATACCCGTTTCAAAGTTACAATTTTAGGCAATCTGGACTATCTATAGATGTGGATTAAACGAGGCTTTGTGTTTTCAAGTCCGCTCGTTATGACGAGACGCGACAAATTTTATGAAAGACCGATTATGTTAATGATGATTTCTTTATATACCAGCTCATTTGTGCATTCGTAAAGCGAGAAGTTTTCGAGGTATGCCGCACATAAAAATTTTACATTGAGAGTATGGACTAGGGGGACTAACCAAGGAAAAAAGATTTTTGTTTTTTTGCCAAAAATTGTACCTGCAGACAATAACACCAAGTGCAGACTATAGTTCGGAAAATGCGCCGATCAGTGCACAGGGCGGCTTGTACCCCAACTCCAGCGGGGAGGGGCGAGCGTACCCTGATGGCTTCGCGCAGGAACTCCTCGCAGCCGTAGCGCTTTGCTGTGTCGATGAGGCGGTAGCCGCACTCCTGCAGGGCGTACACCACGGTGGAGTGGCTGTAGCCACCGCTGTGAGAGGTGCCTGCAGAGAGAGGGCAGACGGAGGTCAGGGGAGCCACAGAGCTTCCCATGCGAAAATCGGCCCACTTCCAGCTGGATTATGGAACTGGTCCCAGCTGGAAATGAGGCAGTCCAGCTGGAATCCAGCTGGATCCAGTTGGGCCCAGCTGGATTCCAGCTGGACTGCCTCATTTCCAGCTGGGACCAGTTCCATAATCCAGCTGGAAGTGGACTGATTTTTGCGTGGGTTCCTTCCCACAGCTCGAGCTACTTGGCCGAGTTTATTTACTTATTAGGCAATACTACTCTAATCACTGATAAGCTGAGAACGGTGTCTCTTATTAAAACGCCTGGCCACCAGCACGCGTTCTATGCGTCCCACCGTTCTTTGGCTGAGCCCGCACGATCGGTGGTGCCCGAGACGCCAAAGCGTCGTTGAAAGTAGGAAGCTGGAGGCGGGGCAAACGAAGTACCTCCCTGCAGTTCTTAATCTGTTAGTGATGATACCCCAATACAGAGGTATAGTGGTAGGAGAGGGACAGTAAAGCAACACTGAAGAAATTAACACATGCTAATAACATTTGTAGAATTAATGTACTATGATAATCATTTGTAGAAATAAACACAAGCTAAGAAGCAACCAGCTGGTGCGGGAAACCGTCCAGAGAATCGGAATTGGTGATACTAAAAGATAAGCTGTAATTTAATCCAATATGGCACGAGAAAAAAATTTTTTTTTTTTTTTAGAACAATTGATGCGAAGCTGAAACTTGTGTTTCTTGAACGTGAAGCTCTAGTACAAGTTCTAGTGAAGAAGCTAAACAGGTCGTCAATGTTAATATGGAGGTCACCGCTGATGATTCGATAGAGGGCTTTGAGCCTACCACTTCTTTCATGATGTGCAGGAGGAGCTCGAGTTGTTTGCTTTCTTAATGCATTGGTAAGTCATGCAAGCTACTTGACAGTAAGTTTGCTCAAGCTAATTGACATAAGGCAAGCTAGAACCCCTATCAAAAATTGTTTTCTTTTCCTCTATGGAGTGCCGCTAAAATAGCTTTGTCATGTCTGGGTTCATATGCTGCGAGCAACTGAAAATTGACTCGGCGGCAGAGCACATTAGCAAAAAGTGTTTGCACTTGTGTAGGTTGTTTACGTTGGAGACTGGTTAATAACCTCAATATGTGATAGAGGTTCTGGAAGTGTTTCAATAGCAATATGTTAACAAATTAAGCATTTCAACCCTAATATTTAGTTGGCATGCTGCTAGTGCTTGCAACATCACAATCAATGCACTCTCTGCGAAATGTAGTTCTGTAATTGGGGGTTGTGTGGATATTTAAACACCTTGTAGTTGGTCAGCCATTTCAAAGTTGCGACGAGTCATTCGCTGTAGATGAGCAATTTAGCCAGTGCAGTACAACCGCTAGCCTGGGGAGTTCTATGCAAGAATAAAGTTTTAAAGGAGACTCTGACTATAATGCAGCATCCATAGAGAAAAAAAGAAACTGATCGACGTTTTGGAGATTACGGAATGTGGCTTCTACGTCGACACAAAGACTAAACATGTCACATGGACTGCAGCCACAATCGTTTTACATGAGCTTCATGCATGACCAGGTGCATGATGTTCTTCGTTTGACATGATCCACCAAAGACCACGAACTGAATGTCTAATTAGCCTATTGTGTGACAATGTTTAAGTTTGTGCTCACATGGGCAAGCCCCCAAGATAGTCGAAGTACAAACCCTGCACTTTCTAGACACTGAGCACATATATATATATATATATATATATACGAAAAAACAATTTATATGGGCTTACAACATAAAACTACTATCCTGCCAGAAGCACCCAATGCCACCTTATCTTTGCCCCCATTAGTCCTGTAGCAAAGAGCAGTAGTAAAAGAATGCAATTCCCTCAGCCCACGACTGCATGAGTATGCTCCTGAGGCTCATTTAAGATGCGGCATTTTTACCAGCAATTTCGGATTTGCTGGCGAGTTGTTCTCTAGATTTCAGCGCTGCAACACATTGTCGTCCTGATTGAAACGGGCGAGCAATTCAAACAACCGCAAGACGCCTGAAGCAGCATATCAGGGATGCAATATTTTCACGTGACTCCCAGAGTGGAAATGATAATTGAAGCGGGGGTTTAATTTGTTTTCCGGTTTGCAATGAATCATTCTCATGGCTGAATGGCTGCAGGAAGATTTTACGGAATGCGCAATAAGTTTGTGCCAAAATAGTGCAAGAAAATTACAATCATAGTGACAATGATAATGAAACATAACAAATTGAGTTGCTGCGAGCAAATGCAAGAAGCCCACATTGTGCTGCAATGTCAAGAGGTTGAGAAAAGTTGCTCCATTCGTCTGAAGCACGCCTTATCTTTCGCCAGAAAATTTCCACAAGCCTGACTCTCCAATCTCTCTCGATAAGCTTTTTTCTAAACGCAAGCAGCAAGGGGCTGTTTGCAGCCCCAGAAAATAACAGGGAAAACGTGGGAGCTGAAAGGCACTCAATTGGGGACAGTCCCAATCTGGTGACAGGTGTTTTCAGCTAACTCAGAAAGAGGTTTGTGTACAACATGAAAGCGATGCCTGGTTCACAAGGCGTTGCACGCCCCACGAGGAAGGTGCCAGCGGCACTACAAGAAAAGGTCAAGTGCGAACTACAAAGAATGGAAAATGAAGGGCCGACAAAGCAGGCCAGTATTTTGGTAGCTGTCGCAAAGAAAAGTGTGCGTCTGAGTGGATCCAGTGGACTTGCATCGAGTTCTAGGGAAAGAACATGACCCAATGAAAGCAATGGAGGACATTGTAGCTCGAATTGCAAGAGAAAAAGCGTTTTCCTCAAAATTTTGGCACATAGAGCTTGATGAGGAGCGTTGCGCACCACGAGTGCTCCGTACGGAAAGTACAGGATTAAAGGTACAGGTTTAAGCGAATGCCCTTCGGAATAAGCACAGCCTCCGAAATGTTTCGGTGCATCACGAATCAAACAGTAGTCATGACGGACGATATATTAGCGTGGGGAAAGGCCCCACAAGAACACAACGGAAATCTTTGGCAGTTGCTCCAATGCTGCTGGGAAGTCAAGCTATCATTTAAAGGGATTGTCCGGTCAAATTTTGTGTTTGGGAAAACATTAAATATCATTGTTATTCCCTCGAAATGCATCGTCCATGCAATATTTGAATTTTATATGCACCTCTGCATGAGTAAGTGAATTTTAAACAGCTCCAATCACATCCTAGCGTAAACGGCGCTTTTGTTGTCAACACTGAAGCTCTGACGTCACATAACGCAAAGCGAGCATGTCCGTGGCGTCATTTGCCTGCGCCGCAGCTTGCTTCGTTTTTGTAGTTGTGCTCGACTTGTTTCGCGGATGGGTGACATTTTTGTTGCACGGTTGGGTGCCACAACCACGGGCAGCACCTGCAAGCCAAGACGTGACGTTCCACACTTTTCCATGAGACGTGCAGCGACAAGCAAAATGGATCGTCGTCATGCGTAGGGAACACTGGGTTTCCATCAAGATAGAGATCTCGCTTATGCAGCAATCATTTCACAGAACAGAGCTACAAGTTGAGCTCTAAGCGGACAGAAGGCTCGTAAGCTGAGGTGTGATGCTGTGCCAACGATATTCAACTACGTCCACCCACTGCTCACCCAAATCGAATTAATAGGTTTGATTATGCAGTGAAACCGAAACCAACAGCTAGGCCAACTTGGAACAAGGCCAAGTTATATTTAGCACGCATGCAGCCCGATTCTGTTTGACCCGCATGTGAAAATGGAGCGTGGCTACAATTCACCAAGCTCGTCCGAGTCATGTGTCGATCTAGAAATGTTAATGCATTTTGAACAATTCACCGTTTGCCTTCGTCCTGCGGGCATCGCCTCCGAAGGAACGACCTGCTCCTGCATCACCGATTCAGTGGATCCGTCGATATGTGAACCCAGCTGCAGTGTTGGGAAGTACTTCAAGTACATTGTACTTAAAGTACTACTTGAAGTAGTCTTAGGAAACTTGTACTTTACTTGAAGTACATTCTCTGAGTATGTACTTGTACTTTACTTAAAGCTTTTTTTTTTTCTGCTACTTTCCAAGGAAAGTACAATTCTCGACTTCAAAGTAGATTCCCCGAATTTGGTTTTGTTAAATTTGTATCGCGAAATGATGCTTTGTCAACTCCGAACAAATCCTGGGAGGGATATTCTACTCTCACCAGAAACGTGAGCAGACGACGCATCGCTCAGTTAGTCCTGGGGGCGGCTTTCCCGTAGCTTTTTGAACTCTCGCTACTTCTCGGTTGGTCAGCGCAAGCGAGGAGGTTAAAAATATTAGGAGAGCAAAATTACTCATAATGTAGCACCTGAGACTGTGGTGCGGATATTTAAATTTTCAAGTCGAAGTAAACTACAACAAAGGAGAACGTCACAATGTTGTGAGACATTCTCTTTTGTCTTTACCTTCTATTTGAAAGTTCCCTATTTTTTTTTCACATCCCAATCTCAGGTGTCACATTATGATTAATTATCACCAGCTCGCTTGCACACTCACTGTTTTTTTCGTTAAGCAGAGGAAACTCTTCTATGAGAGGACTGCTTACGGAAGCTACGGGGCTGACGTCATGCTCTCTCCTGTTACGTACATTTAACCCCCTCGGGTGCAACAATCCAGTGCAAGGGGCACCAAATTCCGAAGAGGGACTCCTGAATTTGGCTCCATTCCTGAAAATAACTACTCTGTGGCCACTTGTCTTCATCAAATATTCGCCGCTGTTTTTAAAAATATAGGTCATGCACCCCTGCTTACCCCCATGGGCAATGCATACCAGTTAAATAAATCACTGTATAGGGGAATGAAAGGACATCATGAAAGATTGTGTTAAAATACTTGTACTTTACTTTGAAAGTACATTGTATTTATAGTACTTTACTTCAAGTAAGTTGCACCCAGTGTACTTAATACTTTACTTAAAGTACATCACGTCTCATTTACTTAATACTTTACTTGAAGTACCTTTTAGATGTACTTTACCCAACACTGCTCAGCTGCCACCTCAGAGGCAAAATCTGCATCATTCTCTTTGCAAGCACTCCTTGTCCAATCGGTGGCCGTCGTAGTTGTGTTTGCACTAAACGGCATACGTTTGCTCAAAGCTAAGACTGTTCTCGAGTTATATCCTGCTAAAAGGCGCAACTTTTTTTCACACGCTTAAAGGGGCCCTGCAATCATATTTAACCGTCTACCTTTTTTGCAGTTTCCGCGTCTCTTGGGGTTCGGGCAAGCCAGCTGGCATGGAGAGATTAACTAAATATCAGTGCGTCATATTTTAACCGGATGACGCGGAAACCTCCTCCACCTACGGGGGCGACCCGCGGTGCCGAAAGCACGCGATATGCGACGTCTTTGGTCCTGGGCTTACTACTGGTCAGAGCTGCTAAAAGCTTCTTTTTAGTCGAAATACAAAGTATAAGTGGCGCGAACCGTTTCAATTATTTATAAAAGTAGTTTTTGTTCACTATTTTAGATCAGAAAAGAAACAAATGCAGTTTAGAGAGTACGGAAACAAGAAATGACCCTTCGACATACCCGCCACCAAGCGGTGGAAAAGGCAGCGCATCTTAGAAAGGGGTAGTGGGATAAAGCAACAACGAGCGGCGAGCGTAGAAAGGTCCCGGATGTACGCGGCGGCGCTGCGTTCGTATAGTAGACTGGAGGATCCGACCGGTTCCGAGCGTTCCCAAGGCCTTCGGCGAGCAGCTTTGGCTTGCGGTTTGGCCTTTTGGCGGTATGGCAGCACGAAGTGGCTCCCGTTCTGAACTGATCTTTACCCCGCGTTTGCTTTCGTTTGTGGCCAATGAAGTGTCATGCCGAATTAGTGTTTAATCGCGCAGCAAATGCAATGCAAGCCGCCCTGGCTGCCCGCTTCATACAGCCTATTCAGAACATGCTTTAGTGGCGCCCTCTCGAGCCGTCGACACGGAGTGCGGCAGCCGCGACCGCTCGCTGAGCTCACTACTCCTCCTCTAGTTCACGGCCACACAAGCAACCAAGGACGTCATGAAGTAGGTTATTTCTTGCTTTTTTTTTTGTAATTTTAGTTTGCCTATAACTTCTAAAATAAAGCGAAATTTAAGAAAAGAAAAGCTTCATTGAGTTACTACGTTCAGTGCAAACTGAAAACCAGTAAAAAAGTCCTTGCAGGGCCCCTTTAAGAACTGCATTAATTTCAAGAAACCTATTTCAGTCGGGTACAGTTAAGGACACTATATAATTCTAAACAAAACACAAGACATCCGTCGACCAACGCTTGTTATCCCAACCAACCGACGATCCTTTGCGTTATGTTACGTCACGCAGCAGCTACAGATGTCAGCCAATGACACTGGCAAAATTCGGGGTGCAGCTACGTACACAGGCTCATGAAAGGTTTAATTATTATGGGGACATCAAATATAAAAATAATGCTTGTCTATATGAAGGCTTTCTCGAAGTAACAAGCACAAAATCTTAAATACTTCCTGTTTCGACTGGACAATCCCTTTAACTCCCTAAAATAGTTTTTTTTTTGCAATTGCAGGGTCATGTCAGTCTGCCCAGCCATTACTGGCAGATCTCTCCATTTGGGACATCGCAGGGTAGGAAAAGTGTTTCCCGTTATAGTTGACAGTGGTGGGTCCGTGCATGGCAGTGTCAACTGCGTGCAGTTGTTAGGGGCTCGTAATTCAAATCTGCTTCTTTGATCTCCAACAAGATGAATAAGGACACAGACAAGCTCTAAGTGAGCTGCTGGAAACGGAGGCTGTCCACTATACAGTCATCGATAAAACAAGTGCAGAAAGTCTCTTTCTGTGCTTCTTGCTCTTTCTGCACGCTCGAATATCATGAGACGCCAAACTGTTATCGAAGATAGGATAGCTCACACTAGACGCGGGACAACTGAGAGACTCCCCTGTCAGTGAATAGAGTTTCTGACGAATACCTTGCAGTAAACGAGTGGACCAGTGGTGCTGAAAATGAACCATCCCTCAAACTCAGAAGCTGCAATAAAGACACCTCAAAGTGCTCATTACATGAGTACATGAAAGAATAAAACATAGAGGCCAGGGACGAAGAAGCCGTGCTTTTGTCCTTTTTTCATGCATTCGTATCTATTCACCAACACGCTCATTTTCAATTATTGCTTATTACACCTCTTTATAGTCAGAAATGGAGTTGGTACATGGTACTAAATTATTTATTTATTTCTGTACTCAGGGCCGGGAGGCAACAAATTTGGGGTGAGATTACAACCCGTATACTAACCTGTATAATAATTCTGTACCCCCGAAAAACAAAAAGGTACGTTGAAAGTGAAAACGCAGACATCTTTAAATGAATCGTAGCAGGTTTAGAAACTAGGGCAAGCCTTTTCCACAAATCCCTTCACTCTTTCCACTTTGGGAGAGCGGACGCTGCAGAGGCGAGTCCCTCTCGCCTCCACTCCAGCGTTCGCTCTCCTAAAGTGGAAAGTGTGAAGGGCTTTCCAACTTGTCCTGCTTCCTAGCTTGCTAAATAGGTCCTATGGATACATAGCTTGGTAACTCCGGTAGCTTCATAACCTGCCCGTTTGCGCCTCACGGTTGCATAGTGCTGCCAACGCTCCCGCGTGAAAGCGACCTGTGCACTCAGCATCAGGACTACCTCCTGACACCGCACCTCGGCGCACTCCGCTTATTTTTAGCCCCAGCGTGGACACAAACACGGCAAACTAGCGAGTTGCGCCGCTATGAGCCGCGGCCTCGGAGGCCCAAGCCGTGTCTTCAAACCGCCAAAACCATCCGGCTGATCTCGGGGTAAACTTAAAAAAGCGAGAACCGGCAGTCACACTCTGTCGGCGCGATCGAACAGTGCTCCTTTCGGGCAGTGCGTCGCTCACCCAGCCCCAAGATCGGCATCCGCACGCCGTTCCGGAGCTCGACGCACTCGGGGGGCATTGAATGGACCGGACGGCCGGCCGAGACGGCCGCTGGGACGGGCTGTCCTGCTGCGTGTCGCATCTGCCGAGTCAATTCCACCGCTGCAGCGATTACGCACTGTGTGCGCGCTTAACCTTCGTAATCTTCTTGCCAGTGTACGACTAGCGCCGACTGCACCGTTCCATTTTAGTTCTTGTTTAACTGGCTCAGCTGGAATAGAGTCACTCTAAGCTGGAAGATTCTGGACAGAGTCGGCTGGCGGCTGGCTCTCTCAGCTCTCTTCTGGACAGTGTGATCCAGTGATGCTGGAGATTATATTCAATAGATGTTAATTAAATGAAGTTAACGCTTGAAGGGGACGTTAGCGTGTGCCATCTATCCAATTTGTTTTGTACTTGCAAAGAATTCACCGCAGAGGCGGTCACGTGGCTTATGTGATGTAACAGATTTAAACTAAATCAATAATAACAAAGCAAAACAATTTGCAGGGTAAGGGCTTATTGGCAGAATAACTTAAATTTAATACATTTTACAGTGGCGTCACACAGCGGAGTGACCGCAAGGGACGATCGATCGGGAATCCGTGAATCCAGCGTGAAAGAGCGTGAATCGATAGAAGTGAACGTAGTACCGAAGTGTCCTGTGTCAGTCTCTGTGTCCTGCTGTCTTCGACACACCATGGCGAGTTTTTTTCGATTACAGAACCCACCAAACACTTTGGTAAGAAGGCCGTGAGTGATTCCCATTCAAACCTTCCATCGGATCTACGGGATCTACGAAGACGGTGAGGTCGTCGGCGGGTCGCCAAGTTCGACAGCGTGACCGATCACCGAGACGTCATCGGCGACGTCGTGAGTGCGTGCCACGTCGTGCCAGCCGGTGCCCCCCAGACGTCTGTTATTGTAGAGTCGTTCTCTCCACGTCTCCACTGCTCGGACCAGCTGCGCGTCGACGTGCGTGTGCGGTGGTGTTCCGCCATGTGGGCCACTTGATGGCTGAGAGCGCGCTGATGTGGTTGCTCGTCCAGTTCGAAGGCATGGTGTCCTTCTGCAGCCAGCACTGGATCATGTCGAGCCTGCTGCAGGACCCTCGCTCCACCAAGTATGTGGCCAGCTTCAGCGCCGCCTTCCTACTCGTCGGCGTGCTCGTGCTCCTGGTCAATGTGGCCCTGGTGTGGACGCCGTCGCTGTGGCACCTCAAGCAGCGGGGCACCTCCGCCAGCCCTCAACAGTTGGTGCCTACGCACCTCGAGCTCAGCCCGTACCTGGGTAGGACACAACTGGCCGCGGGTGCCCGCCGCCTGCCAAACTTCCTGCCAGACAGCGGGGACCTCGAGGTGACCGAGGAAGGCGTCGCGGACGTCTTCGTGCACCTGCCCAAGCGCCGGAAGGTGCCCGACAACGACGTCAACGGTACGCCGAAACCCCTCGCGTCGCCCGGCCAATAAATGCTTTGCACTGTCGTCACATCATCCATTCCGCACCACCACGGAAGAGAGAGAGGGGAACCTGCTTTTGTACGAATTTTGAGTGACGGGTTAATCTTCTACAATCTTCTAGAGGGAGAATAGCGACGTTTGGGCACGTCTGGGACACACGAAAGAGAGTCCCGGTGAGAGGGGAGTTCCACCTTCCCCTCTTCTCTTGTGGTGGCCGGAGGGCTGAGGGGATGACGTCAGGTGCAAGGCATGTATACAACCTGGAAGACGAGGCCTGATGCCTTTCCCCCCAAACGTCATCACCGCATGCCGCGTGAATGAAAACGTGATCAGGCCACGCCGACGGCGCCCGCCAAGTGGCAGAGAAAATGTACATATGAATGTAACCTTCTCTACACCCTTGCTAATGAGGAGTTTGTAACTCCTTGTCACTATAGATATTCACAGGACGAGAATACCAGGGAGGTCCTTCACTTGTCCTGCCTCCAGCGCAAGCTTCCTAGCTTCAGTAACAGATTGGTGTCAGGCGAGACTCCGGCTTACATGCGCAGCCAGTGCACCACTGAAGGCAACGAGCATCTGCTGGAGGCAACCGAAAGAGATGCCCTGTTGTTTTCACCCTGCGACAACATACGTTTGTTCACACAAAGCTTTGCCCATGATTTTGGGTCAGGTTACATTTTAGCGGGTTTTAGCAAATGACGATATTCATTGTAGTGAAAGATGTTTGTGTACGGCGAGCAGGTGGAATCTGTATTCCGTGCAAGCGCAGCGATTGCACAACTGTGTATGGACACTGACAGGATAAGAACGGCAGGGGGGCCTTTCAGTTGTCTTGCCCGGAACTTTCCATTTTCACTGACACTTTGGCGTGCTTCAAGTGTGCATGCAGAGCCAGAGCACTATGGAGGGCGACATGCGCGTGCCAGAGGTTGGCCATCCGAAAGAGATTCCCTGCACTTTTTGTCCTGTCAGTGACTAAGCGGTCTAGCCCTGATACAAGAATGAGCAGACGGGTTGTAGTTGGGCTGTCTTCACCGGTAAACTTTCTCCCATCTGGTATTTTTCACCATTTATCTCCTCGCCGTGGTTGAGCATTCAATTTATTTGTTTATTTATTTGTTCATTTTCCCTTAACCCTTTGCGGTCATGTGTCGGGCCAGGCCCAACATCAGAGAAACACGCTTCCGGTCAGGAGTCGGGCGTCGCCCGACACGCGTTCCCGCATCCTTTTAAACATGCTCCTTTGCTCTTTTTGTTGGATTGGTGGCACCATCTCTTGGAAAACACTTCAATCACATCACTCTTGAAAGGGTTCGAGTTTCTTCTCATGGAGAGCCGAACTAGTCATAAAAAAAAAAAAAAAGACACGTTCTATGTCGTATGGCTTTTTGCGCAACGGAGGAGCGCGCCAATTTCAACTTCGCTGGCACGACTGTTGTAGCCAGGTTCCAGCCACGCTCGTTTTATGCAACTTTCTGCGTGATGTAATTGAAAGTGACGACGATTTCAGTGAGGAGGACGACTATATCCCTCCATCAGATGATGGAGAGGCGACCTCCGTGACGAGTGAAAGTAGTGATGAACATGAAACGACTGCACAACACAGCGGCCGCGGAGCCGCTCTACCAGAAGCATTGCTCGGAGTTTGTACACAAACAATCTCCCGGACTTTCCTGTCCTTACGTTCAGTGTGAGACGTTACCTTTGTACGCCGAAATAATTTTACTTTTCCGGGGCCCATGCGTCCAAAATAGTTCCTGACCGGAATGACCTGGTCAGAGTATCTGGCCGCAAACGGTTACAGGTGCACTAAAGACGTTTCTGAGATCGTCTGTTCTTGGTGATAACTCATTCCACAGGATCTTAGCATCCCAGAAATTGAAACATTATGCTCGTGCGACGTCTATTTCCCTACTAAAAATGTGATCGGCGTTCGTGCCACGCCCCTTTCTCAGCGGAAAAATCTGGAGCACAGAATTCAGCGGAAACGTTAGCGGCGTGACGAGGGGCACGCGTCAGCCAATCGCAAGCCACCTTTCTGGGAGAGGCGGCTTGCAACTGGTTGACGCGCGTCCGTCATCACGTCACCGGCGCCTCCGCTGGATTCTGTGCTACAGATTTTTCTGCTCAGAAAGGGTTGTGGCACGAATTTCTATCACATTTTTTTGTACGGAAATAGACGTCGCACAAGCATAATTTTTGGATTCCTAGGGTACTTGGAGCCCGTAAGATAAGTTATCACCAAGAACAGACAATCTCAGAAACGTCTTTAGTGTACCTTTAAAAGCCCTGTTGAGGACAGATACCGTCATATCTCAAAAGATGCCCCACCTCCAAAAGATAACCTGCCCCTATTTTTGGCTTGATTTGCTATATTTCTTTAAACCCTGAAAGATAGCCCACTTCTAGTGATTGTAGTGTTGGGATCAACGATAACCTCGGTGTAAATGCGACTAGTTAGCTACGGCGGGATACAAGCGAACATTGCTGACTAGGAAGTACAGTCATCTTTGCTTCATTACCTATCGCCACGATAACAAGTTTCGCAGGGACAGATAACCTAAAAATAGCATTTTTTTCAACTTTTCTTAATCACACACTGGAAGTTAGCCCACTCGTTATTTTCAACCGATTTGCTTGGGCTATCTCCCGGGATATTACGGTAGTAAAATGCTACGTAATGGCACTCGGACAAAAAGGGTACTAGGACAACATTAGAATACAGTATATGGATTAGTTAGATTTCACCTTCTGATTTAAAGAAAATAAGCTGTTAGGGCTGAGCGAAAGGCGTCGGAGTTTTCAACTGGAACGTTGGAGTGGGGCAGATCATTCCAGTCTACAATATCCTGGGGAAAGAAGGTGTGGTTAAATACATTAGTGCTACCAGATAAATAGGTGATTGTTCGAGAATTGCTGAGTCGGGCAGATGACCTGAGGGGAGGATGCATTGCGAAGTGTAGGATAACAGTTGTAGATTTTGTGAAAAACTGAAAGACAAGCAATTCTGCAGTGATTTTGCAGTAATGAAAGATTTAGCTGGCTTTTTAGAGGGGAGACGCTAGAGGTGCGGTCGTAATCATATCAAATGAATCTTGTAGCCCGGTTCTGAACTGATTTGAGGTTGTTAATAAATTAGATTTGATGAGGGTTCGAGACATGACGCCGCATACTCCAGTTTAGTCCTTACATAAGCTTCATATGCCAATTTCTTTAGATGAGATGGAGCGGATTTTAGGTTTCATTTAATGGTATCCAAGAGTTTGGGAGGCTTCGACTGTGATAATTTCTATGTGATTAGACCAGGTTATGTTTTTTGCTAATGTCACACCAAGGTATTTATGTGAATTTACTACTTCAGTCAGATCATTTTCTAATGAGTATGAAAAAATGAAAGCCGTTTACAACTCCCTGTAACACCGAATTAGAGCGCAGCTCTTGAGGAGGAGGGGGAGGGGTACTGAGGGGAGGGTATACCCCTCTTCCCTCCTCACCTCCTCATCCTGCCTGCTGCCCCTCCCTAAAGCGGCGTCGCCGTAACGGTAAGATCACGTGACCCTTGTGACCTCACGGGGGTGAGGTGACTTCACGTGATGTCACGAGGGCGACGTTTCGGCATGGTGCCGAAACATCACCGCAATTACGCCGACGCCGACGGCAACGCCGCTCAAGCCGGAAACGCGCGCCTAAGAGCTGCGCTCTAAAAACAGATGTTGAGCGTTTACGAGTAAAGCTAATAACTTTACCTTTTAATTTATTTAGCGACAGGAGCCAGTCATTACACCATGTTTTTACTGTGTTAAGATCACTTTGTAATATATGATATATCTAATATATGATCATATTCTCCGGACTATAGTTTAAGGACTATAATGTGACACGGACACGCTGCGTCCGTGTCACTTCTTTGTCTGATCCTCGTCTTTTCGCGCTGTTTTTAATTCCGAAGGACTATACATGTTTAAAAGTTGAAATCTTACCTGATGTGTACTATTTACAGGTGCAGACTATACGTGGATTTGTTTTTTTCTAGATTGTTCACTGTGACGAGACGTGAAGGATTTTAAGAACAATGGAGTATAGTAATGTTGCTTTATGTATGATACAAGCTTCTTCGTGAGCTAATATAACAGGCATTTGTGAAGGTGTGCTGTGTGTGATCATTTTTACGTTTGGACTGGGCACAAATGCAAACTATCTAAGCAAAAAAAAATTTTTTTTACCCCAAATTTGATTTTGCAGATTATGCAGCGGGTGCAGACTATAGTCCGGAAGATACGGTAACAATTTTACAGTTAAGTTTGGTCGTCTGCAAAGAGTCATATACTAGAAGAAATGAAAACCGGAAGGTTGTTTATAAACATTTAAAAAGTAAAGGTTTAGGCACCGATCCCCGGGGAACTCCCGACGTCGCTACAGTCGGTGACAGGTCAAGAATGAAGTAGAAGCTCCTCCCACCTCTTTCCACTTCAGCGGAGGCAACAGTGGAGAGGAGGTCGCCTCCTCTCCAGCGTTTGCTCTACTAAAGTGGAAAGAGGTGGGAGGAGCTTCCACTTCATTCTTGACGTGTCACCGACTATAGTTTAGTGTTTGATACATGGTCGTTAACGGCTGTGAATTGTGAGCGAGAAGGAAGAAATTCACGAACCCATGAGACAATCAGTGGATCAAGGTTAAGGCACGAAAGTTTGGTGATGAGACAACGATGAGGTACTCGATTTTCAAGGATGGTGGGTGGAGAAGTTTGCTGCGACTGGTTTTGAAGCTGTACTTTTCTTTCTTCAAAATATAACCATCCGTTCTAAATTGACGTGCTTAGTCGATATCCCTAGTTGTTGTGTGTTGTCACGAGCGCCGTTCCTTCCCCGCAGAGGCCGAGGCCCTGACGTCGCTGCGCGCTGCCCGCCACATGACCCAGCTGGGCAAGCTGGAGAAGGCGCTGAAGCTGTTCCAGCACGCCCTCATGCTGGACCCTAGCCACGCCGACATCCTCACCGAGTACGGGGAGTTCCTCGAGAACCACCAGCAGGACTTCATCAAGGCCGACCACATGTACACCAGGGCCCTGGTCTCGAGGCCAGACCACTCACAGGCACGGAGATCGCTTGTCACTTTGCTCGTCTGTCACTGGAGCCATTCGGCCTAGGCGGAAACGGGGGCCTATCGGCGATGTGCACGACCAAAAACGTTGCTGCGGTCGGTTTTTTTATAATTGGCCGTACGACTGGCATAAGAGCATTGTCCGATTTTGACGGCGTTGGTTTAACCTTTTTTGGGTCACGTGATTTTTCGCCTTGTTGGCCTATTGGGTAAGACTTATTTTACACTACAAAAAAATACAATCCTTTAGTGGTTGTAAAATGAACTTCATCATAAAACTGTATGAGAAAAACATTTGAGAGTGATGAATCTTGAATTGTACAACGAGGAAGAGTTGCTTCCACAATCTTTGTCTACATCCGCATAGGGTGTCCAGCTTTTAAAAATGGCAGTGTCAGCACTCTCCTTGTCACTCTCTTCCATAAAATTGTCACAGTCATTGTCTGAAGATTCATCACAGACATTCAGAACCCTCTCAGGGTTGTCTTTTCCCCTTCAGTGTACTTGAATCACCAACAACCTTTCCGTAAAAAGCGAACAAAGAAAAAACTGCCACGATAAACAGCGCATGAATGTGCATGCAAAATTCCACCCTTCCAAAAAGAAAAGAAAGTTTAAGGAAAGAAAATAAGCACAACGACTTATGCCATCTCGCATAAAGCTAAAAAATGAAATGCCTTATGCTTACCTGACGACAGCTGGTGCAAGTTGAAATCGTTGGGGTGCGCAGACCAGAAATGAGACTGGGAGCGAGCCCCGACGCCCAACCGCAACGGAAACATTTCTTTGTCGGGCGACTTCCGACGTCAAGGGGTTAAGAACGCGACGGCTCATAGCTTCCACCATACCTTTCACCCGCGTTGTCGAACTCGTCGTCGCCACCGACGATAGATGGTCAGGACTACAACTCGTGAAGTCACGGCGAGGAAAATCCTGGTCGTGATGTCACGGATGGAAGCCATAGGGGGGCGTCACCGAGACGTCCCGGTGCCATAATCACTATTAGGTGAAGGAACTCGGGCCGTGGCTTATTGTGTTTGCTTACGTTTCTTGCTTCGTGAATCGTTCTTTGGCGATCTTACTGGCGAATGCTGTAACCTGACTGGCTGCGGAGCGGTAAGAAGGTGCTCAGCACTTGCCACTGCCCGCACTTCTTAAATTGTCAGTGACTATAGTTGCCCCTGCGAGGGTTACACTCCGTCTCACCTTGCGACGCTCCACAACAAAGGCTGCAAGTTATCAGAGCCAGTCTGCAGCTCGGAGCTCAGCTTTCCGGTTGGACGAAGCCACACGCGGAAAGCAGGGTCTAGTTTGGCGAAGATGGCTCGTAATGTCCGTTGCAGTACATTGTAAGATGAAAGGAAGTATAGTAAGGGTACTGAATCAAATAAAATTACTGCAGTTTGAAAAAAAAAAAAAACGTGGAGGATAAGGATAGATTCTTTTTTCATTGAATGTGGTTTCTAACTGAAAGAGAGTGGTCGTTTGTTCTTGTCTTTGTTTTTATTCTTAAAAACTTGAGTATAGTAGTAAGGGCTGTCAGACTCCTACATGCTGAAACAAATGTAGGCTCTATCCTCCTCTGCTAACCTAGAAAGCTTTTGAATAACTGACTTTGTCGTCGTCTTTTATCGATTCACAGCGGCGCAAATCTTGGTACAGATCAGCCTGAACTGTGAGACTAAGTTCACCCCAATATTTTTCTTGCGATGACACTCCTTTCTGTCCTCTCTTTCAGGAATTCCTGATTCTTTTTAGAATAATATTTACGCCACATATTTGGTTTTTGTGTTATGTTTTATTGTTGAAAAACTGCTATCGAGGCCATGCACTCGATCGAGGAAAGTGAGTTCGTCAAACTCACTTGAAGCCAAGTGTGTTCTTCAGAAAGAAGCCGTTTGGCACACAACAGAAATGACACCAAAGGCGAAGTACACTTGGTTGAAGTGCACTAAATTGGCCCGTCTGACATGGGTATCCGGCGCCCGTTCCCGCATATAGCAGTGTCGGCGTAACCGTACCTCTCGCCCGCTAGATTTAGCGGGAGAGTTTACGTCACGTGACCTTAGCACCAATTCAGTTTCCCCGCTAAATTTAGCGGGAAAAATGACATCTCATGACTTCATGTCACGTAACCTATACACAAATTCATTTCCCCCGCTAGATTTAGCGGGAAAATTGACATCAAGTTTCCTCACCACCAATTCAGTCTCTCCGCTAAATTTAGCAAGAAAAATGATGTCACATGACTTCATGTCATGTGACCTTTGACAAATGTAGCTTCCCCGTTAAATTTAGTGGAAAAATTCACGTCACGTGACATGATGTTACAAGACCTATATGCAAGTTCAGTTTCCCCGCTAAATTTAGCGGGGAGAATAACGTCACATGCCTTGATGTCACTTGACCTACACACAAATTCAGTTTTCTCGCAAGATTTAGCGGGAAAATGTGGGAAAAGCCTCTCGCTGCACCCATATAGGGCCCCCACTGTACCCTACTCCTCTTTTGCCTACCCTCTTGGCGTAATTACTGCCCCCAAACAGGGCCTCTCGCCGCCTCTAAACAGGGCCCCTGTACCCTCCCACTCCTCTCTTGCCTCCCCTTCCTTACCACGATATATCGGAAAATCAAAATACCTCAAGAGCTGTGCCCTCATTTCACATTAGACAAGTGTAATCGTCGGTCATTTATTTTTTTACCGTCATGCAACGAGTCTCGCCTATGTGCCACCGTGCAGGCCCTGGTGAACCGTCAGCGCACCCTGCCCGTGGTGGAGAAGCTGGACGAGAAGCAGCTGACACGCATCGACAAGAAGCGGCTGTTCCTGGTGCAGATCCCCGAGGGGGACCCCTCGTTGAAGCGCATGAAGAAGGAGGCCTACTTCCAGCACATCCACCACACGGTGGCCATTGAGGGAAACACCATGAGCCTGGCCGAGACACGCACCGTCGTCGAGACCCGCACGGCCGTGCCCGGAAAGAGCATCCTGGAGCACAACGAGATCCTGGGCCTGGACCTGGCCCTGCGCTTCGTCAACAACAGCCTGGTCAACAAGGCCCTGCTCAGCGTGGCCGACGTGCTGGCCATGCACCGGCGCATCCTGGGGCACGTCAACCCCGTCGAGGCCGGCACCTTCAGACGCTCCCAGGTGCGCCCACGGGCCTACTCCGTTTGTCGTCCCGACCGGATTTTTCCGGAACTTTTTTTTCCGAAATTGTATTTTCCAGGCTATAGTCCTCACCTGGTGTATACTGTGAACGACTCAATTTTTGCGAGATCCTATTCTTTGCCAAATCACGCAACTTGCAAAATACCGCACAAAATAAATTGTGCAAATAAATTACTCTATGGCAACGAATACAAAGCATACCACTTGCAAGTGTGAACATTTGTGCCCGCGGAATATTCCCCGAACCTACTCTTGGCAAAATTTACGAAATATCAAACTCTCGAAAATAGTAACTTGCAGTAGTCCGCAAAGGCGAATTTTGGACGGAAAAAAGGAAGTTTTTTCTTCAATATTTCACACCCGATATATAGTCTGCATGTAAACATTCTTATTCAAAACACTTCTTGACAAATTATTGCTTTATTAGCTCACAACAAAGGTCATATTATACATAAATTATCATTAAAATACTCTGTCATTCACAAGATCCGTCACGTCTTGTATGAATCAACAATCTACAAAATCAAATCCTCGAGTAGTCCGCACCTGTAAATAGTCCGTATTTCGGCTTTTAAACATGCAAAGTCTGCGGACAATATTCCAGGAAATACGGTAGTTTCCGAATCGTCAGAACCAGAACCTCTAAATAGGGATTCTCAGGCTCTTGGATCTCGAGGAACCCTCATCTACCAGGAATGGCAGCTGAGGAACCCTTCCCAAACCCGGCACCGATACGATGAGGCAGTGCAGAAGCTGACGGAGATTGTAAACGATAATGCACATACCAGGAGTGTTTGGTTCGTAGTTGCGTGTCAGTGGGTGCCTCGGATCTGTTAAGACAGCGCTTAAACCGGAAAGAGACTTTACTTAAGTGCAGGGACGGTCGAGGACACTTAAGACCTCCGGGAACCCAAAGGGGTACTCTGGGGAACCCAGTTTGGGAACGTATGCTTTAGAGTAGCGACACTGCGACCATGCTGGTGTGTAGTTCTGCACCGGCACGGTGTTGCAGGTGTTCATCAGCTTTTGGCGACGTGCCTGACAGGAGATGCAAGAAGTGCTCATCAAAGGTAGAAAGCTCAAGCTGGAGGTGGAACAACTAAGAGACCTCTTTGCCATTCTCACCTGTCGGTGACTGTAGTCTGCTTCTCGCCAGTGAGTGATAAAGTGGGAGCAATAGCTGTCATTGTGCGTACCAACACCCACTTTTACGCATATCCACTCTTTATTTACTCTATCATGCGCAACACAATCTTGCAGTCACTGAAGTATTTAGGAAAGTGAACACAGTGCACACGAGGGGGCTAGAGACGGGTGCAGAACGAGGCAAATCCTGAGCGCTGGCGTCGTTGGTCTCGTGAGAAGGAACGGAAAGAGAGCGACGGAAGAGCAGAAAAAGAAAGCAGATGCAAGGTTAGGCGTGTTCGTTTTGCCGTGACGAGTTGGAAATTGCTCGAGCGCTTGTCAACTTTGTTCAGTTTTATGCAGCGCGCAATTCCAATTTTTTCCTGCAACGTTTTTTTCCTGAAAATAACTATAGGTACAGACTTTACAGGCAATGTTTTGCTGATTCTTTGTGCACATTAAGGTGTCGCCAGCGATATCGGCCCATCGGGACCATTGACTGGGACTGCCGATGTCCGCCTCTACGCACCGCCGTTCCGAAGCAACCCGAATGCACGGACCTTTCCCTCTAGATTATTCTTTTCGCTTATTGGTGCTGGCTGTCCTACAAAGAAAACATTCAGCCTTTTCACTCTCGTGAAGAAGGAAGACCAGCGGAACTGTACTCAATACACTGCGCAACGCGCATGCGCCTGTTTCCCGCTTCTTCTCGTCCAGTCACGCCGCCGATCGTGGATACGTCTCCGGCAAACCAGAGTCGGTCGCACACGGTGCACGTGACGCCAAACGGGTAATCCACAAACTCCCTCCGGAACCTCGCCGTCACGCCCGCGAACTGTTCAGCCGGCGTGGAGTGCAGTCGTCGCCGGGCCTCGCGCTTGCGCTTGGCCTCCGTGGCACGATCGTCGTCCGTGGCGTTGGCCCGCCGGCGCCCTTTACATCGCTGGTTCTGTTCTCAGCGGAGGCTTTCCAGGCGAGCGATGTGCCCTTCTTTGGCAAGGGAGTCTGAAGCACTCGACACAGTGGAAGTCGAGGCGACAGCGGCTTTGCGGCGGTTACGGACCCATTCGCGCTGCTGCGTAGGTCGCAGCTCCTTCCACAGCCAGTCTTCTTTCCCCGAAAGGGCGCGCGGCCGACCCATCCTAAGTCCAAACCGAAACTGATAAGAGCGTAGGAAACAGCACGCAAAACAGATGAGGACGAAGAAACACACGTGACGAGCGCTGCGCTCATTACGTGTGCTTCTTCTTTCTCGTCGTTGTCTTTTTTTCGCGCTGTTTCCTACGATGAATTCCCACTAATGCGTCCAACTATCCATTCGTCTATGATAGCTGGAAAGGTTGCCGCCATCTACGAGCAACGGCGGCAACCAGACTGGTTGTGTGCTTGCTGCCGTCGCTTATAGATGGCGGTAGCTGTCCAGGTAGGTTTGTGTCGACCAGTGTTGCGGAGCTGCCACTCCGGAGTTGGAATGATTCCGGAATCATTCCGCATTTTCGCGACCCCGGAATGGAATGGGAATGGAATGGCGGTAACGACGAGGGGAATGGAATGGAATTAGATGTCTTTTGCCCGGAATGGAATGAAAATGGAATGGGCCCGGTTCTTTATTATTTTTTTTATTATTATTTTTTTGAGGGGGGGGGGGTTATGTTCAGCTAAAAGGAGCCAGTCAGCGAGTCAGTTGCTTAGAAAAAAAGATGTGCGGGAAACTGCTAGCAATACAAAAGACAAGCGTCAGAGCAAAGACCAAAGGGGGAGGGGGTGGCGGTGGCGCCTTTCATGGACGCGCAGACGACGGGCTTTACTGGTGCTACACGAGAGTGAAACAAGAAACCAAGCACCAAGCAAAAGAAACGAAGGAAGCGGCAAAGAAAGAAGCCGCCATGCACGGCTCCTCATCGTGCTTCTTGTATTACTTTTTTTTTTTTTCTTTTTTGCAACGGCATGGAGAATGCACGCGCGCGCACAGACTGAGATCTGGGAGCGGGGGGCGACTCATAACTCGCACAGCTCCGATAACTCGTTGACTCGCACGCCACCGCAGAAAGAAGATCAGTTATTGTTGTCTTGCAGTTCGAGGAGCGTTGTTTAGCAGGTGGCCAACCCTGCTGCCTTCCACGTTCATTCACGCGCACTCCTTTGAAGTGCGAAATCTGTTTTTGCTTCGGCATTAAAACAAAGCGAGATTCACTTCTTACTTCTCCTCTTGCGCTTTGCTCCGACGCTTGTTTTTTTATACTGCATTTTTACGTTGTGGGGAGTTCTGCATTTAGCTACCAACACAGGTACCGATAAAGTAACCAAAGGGTTGTCTCAACAGCGGCGATATCTCAAAGGAGGCGTCAAACCTAGTAGCGCGGTCCCCACATCTCCGCGGCAATGTAGACGACGCTATATTCGAGAGAGCAAGACAAGGTAGATGATCACTGGCACCGACGGAGGTAATTTATCGAACCGACCCGCGGTAATGTAGCCCTAAACGTCGTTTACATTGCCGCGGAGATGTCGGGGCCGCGCTACTAGGTTTGACGTCTCCTTTGAGCTATCGCCGCTGTTGAGACAACCCTTTGGTTACTCTATCGGTGCCTGTGTTGGTAGCTAAATGCAGAACCCCCACAACGTGTAAGTCCGCCTTTTACTTGGTCTTTGTTTCGATGCTTGTTTTCTGTGTTATATGTTTTACATCCAGGCGGGTTGGGGTTAAAAACAAGCTAGCGGATGCCTTCTCATTTCCTTTGACTTTAGTCTCTGCATACCTTGTTTCACCTTGCGATGGACCGCTTCGGACACTACGAGTCACCCCAGGCAATCCAGCACAGTGAGCTTAGTAAGATCAGTGCTTTTTTGAGGCATTTAGCTTTTTTTTGCAATTGTCTATGCATTTGACAATGTCAGCTTTATGCTGCTTTTGTCGGAAACATTGCACAATGTAGCTGTCAAGTGCCAATTTTTACGTTTAGGAATTAGAGGAATGGAATGGAACAATTCAGCCATTCCAGGAGTGGGAATGGGCCCAATGTCCCCAATCCTAGGAGTTGAAAGGAATTGAATTATCGAAAACTCTAATTCCCAAAATGGAATTGGAATGGAATGGGGGTGCCCATTCCGCAACACTGGTGTCGACAGGCAATTGATACCGGACACGATCCTGGGGAACCTGGCCCTTAACAGCTCCGCTGTAAAAATAGACCAAACCATGTATGCAGCAGTGTTGCGGAATGGGCACCCCCATTCCATTCCAATTCCATTCCGGGGAATTAGAGTTTTCGATAATTCCATTCCGTTCCACTCCTAGGAATGGGGGACACTGGGCCCATTCCCACTCCTGGAATGGCTGAACCGTTCCATTTCATTCCTCTAATTCCTAAAGGTTAATATTCTCACTTGACAGCTGCATTACGTTGCAGGGTTGGGCAGAAATATTCAAAAATGTATTTGGAAATACAAATACTGGGATAGATGAAAATAGTTGCTAAGATACTGATACTCAAGTCTCAAATATTTATGTAAACATGTATCGCGATACGTATCGGAAAGACATTTTAAGAAGAGGGAAAAGACTTTGGAAATACAAATAGAAGAATACATTTTAGGGAGGGCAGAAATATAAATACTAATAATGCAATACATTTATCAAATTTCTTTGAGACGCCAACTGAGATGAGGCTTTAAGTTTGAAGTGGAAGCTTTTTTTTTTTTTTTTTTGTTTTTTTGTCCCGAAATTACTTTTCCGCAGGCTTGGCACTTCGCCTTGAAGGTAGTGGTTCCGGAAGAAGAGTCTTCAATGGGTTTAAAAAACGTTCCATCAAATATTGATCGCGGTCCTTTCCCTGGCATCCTGTCTGACTGACCAGTGATGCGAAAGGCTTCGACCTCTAAATAAATTCCATCAAAACATCACCACTTCCCTGTCCAATAAGGGCGCCACTGATCAGCACTGATCACATGACGTCACGGTGGGATGAACTAGTATACATAGCTTGCACTGACGTCACCCAGTACCCAGCAATGGCGTCCTTTGCACGTGCGGCCAGCCTTCTACAGAATAAAGAGCACGATATGAGACGCTCGCGGAGGCGCGTGCAAACCTACCTTCCACTGCATTAATGGGACGCTTAGTACCTGGGAATGGCGACTAGAATGACGTCACGTGAGAACTATGTATTCTTGAATCTGTAGGTGTTGCCTTGAACATGAAATTTACCCACGCTGCTGTATGAAAGGACAATACATACTTTTGTTGTGGGTGACCTCGTTGAACACCATGCAGGCAGTTGCATTTGGAATTTTCGAGAAAAGTGGACCACCTGAAGCATCCTGAAGCACATGTCTTATCTTCTGTTATGGTTGAAAAATCGATACGGTGGCATCCCTGTTGGGACGGTCCTACCTGCCAACCCTCTGCCTCCAGCGCATGAATGGCAGTCCTCAAGTTTCGCCTAGCATCATCCAAACAGAGACCTCGTGGATGGCGACCTGAGATGGCGGGCACAGGTGCGAGCTCTCCGAGAAGCAGCGCGCTCGAGACGAGTCGCAGGTGTACGAAGTGTGGGTCGGCACAGCGAGGCCACGTCTGGCCTGCTTCCTGGGTATCGGATCACCAGGGCAGCGGGTCACGTTCACGTCGGCTGATGACGTACCTTTGAGCCGTGCAATATCACAGGCGCAGACGCATTCGGATATGTGTTGAACTTCACTGGTGAAAGGCGCCACCGCCGCCCCCCCCCCCCTCCCCCCTCTGTTCTTTGCTTTGACGCTTGTTTTTTGTATTGCATTTTTTTTGCGTATAAGTCTTTTAGGGCTCCACGCGGGCTAGCAGTTTCCCGCTCATTTTATTTCTGAGCAACTGACTCGCTGACTGGCTCGACTTAGCTGAACGTAACACCCCCCCCCCCCCCAAAAAAAAAAAAAGAAAGAATTGGGCCCATTCCATTCCCATTCCATTCCGGGCAAAAGGCGTCTAATTCCATTCCCATTCCATTCCCCTCAATGTTGCCGCCATTCCATTCCCATTCCATTCCGGGGTCGCGAAAATGCGGAATGATTCCGGAATCATTCCAACTCGGGAGTGGCAACTCCGCAACACTGGTATGCAGAGTGAGTTGGGTGAATTAACCTCTGTTTCAGAGCTTCAAAGTTGGTTTGCATGCATTTAGTTTTCTGTTTACCCTTGTCCCTGTAATCGTCCAATGCTCCCCCCCCCCTCCTTCTCCCCTCCTTTCCCCTGGTGGAAAGGGTCCTCCATCACTTCTGCCAACCCAGAAGGGGTCCCCGAAACATCGGTGGTTGAGAACCACTGCTTTAGAATACTGATCGATTCGACTTCCAAAATCCCCGTTCGCACCCAGGTATTTGTCGGGGAGCACACACCTCCGCCGGCCTCTCTGGTGCCGGACCTGATGGAGGACCTGGTGGACTGGCTCAACTCGGAGGAGGCGCTGCGGCTGCACCCGGTAAAATACGCCGCCCTGGCCCACTACAAGCTGGTGTTTGTGCACCCGTTTGTGGACGGCAACGGCCGCACGGCCCGGCTGCTCATGAACCTGCTGCTCATGCGGGTGGGCTACCCGCCGGTCATCGTGCGCAAGCAGGACCGGGCCCTCTACTACGAGTACCTCCAACTGGGCAACGAGGGGGACGTGCGTCCCTTCGTGCGCTTCATCGCAGAGTGCACCGAGCGCACCCTGGACGTCTACCTGTACGCCACCGAGTACACCAAGCACCAGAGGGCGCTGACCAGCCAGGACAGCTCGGACCTCACGTCCTCCCCCTCCTTCGTCGGCGTCTGACCCCGCCCCCGGTGCTACAATGCCTGCAACAGGCCTCTGACTGGTGTGCTTACCACATCCTAAAGAGTGGTGTGCTTACCACATTCTAAAGAGTGGTCCCTCAATTTCCACTCTACGACATCATAGAAGTGTCACATCGTCGCCGGCCGCGATCCTGGCGCCGTCGCAGCAGGGGCGGTAGATGTAGCAGACGCCCGTTCCGCTGCAGGTCGCTTTCCAGCTTGACAGTTTACAGAACCTCGGGCAGCCAGGAGTTTGGATGCCGCGACGACAGTGACACTAGTGACACTCGCGTTTGCTCTAACTTTGTGCCAGGACTTCTACGCCCAACGACCGGGATTTCAGACGCGACGTGCCGGCTTTTGCGACGCCATTCGTTGCCACTTCAAAACCTCTTTCGACGTGTGGGCGGTATGGGACGCCAGACAGGCCAGTTGGAGAGGCGTTCTACGCACAATAATCTAAGTCACTGCGCCCGTGCGCATTATATTTATTGTTTTGACGCGAGGCAGAAACGGTCCTCGGGTCGACCGCGTGAGCGGCGGGTGGGCACGCGGCTCGTTGTTTTCCCGTTTCTGTTTCACGTGTGCCCACGCTTTTTGGGACTCAGTTTGCATGCAGCTGATTTTAATGGCTCGAGAAAGCACTGTATAGGGAATGTTGTTGAGTAGTTTGGTCCCACAATAAAGAATGTTACACATTACGTTGCTGCGCTCGTGGTCGACAGCTCCGGACGCGCCTCGACGGAGCGGCCACTGGGAGCATTGCGAGGATTGCCCGCCACCCTCGAAACCTTCCATCCGCAGGTGTGGGGAGAGGGCAGCAGCCGCACTTGTCGGGAATTGCAACTTCCCCGACCTTGAAGCCGCGGTCACACTGCCGATGCATCGTGCAAAGGACGATCTGCAGACACTGTCCGAGGCATGTTTCTTTCTTGTACTGACGGTTCCCATCACGCTGGTCGTACAAAAACCGTCTGCAGACGTGTATGAAGCGAACATGGTTCAGGCGTGGCCACAGGGGGTCTTTATCATTTCGTCGAAACTCTTTTCGTGGAATTACGTTTCGTGGACAACTTTTCATGGACACACGTTTCATCGGCACACATTTTGACGACATGATCGTTTCATTGACACTCGTTACGCGAATTGCGTGCTGCAGGGACATTTCGTCATGCGTGTATCACTGGGGTGCGCGTTAACCCACCCCCCGCCTGCGTTCACGCCGCTTCGCGGCGACAGTCTGCGGCGGCTCATTACAAAAATGTTGACCCAGCCGACCGGCCCGTACACGCCGCTTCGCGGCGACAGTCTCATGCAGCTTATTACAAAAAAAAGCTAATTTGAGTTGTCGATGAAACGATTTGTCAATGAAACAATCTGTCGATGAAACGTCGTGCAATGAACTGATTGCCACCGGTCCACAGGTTATTCTGTCATCTTGTCTGCAGTGAGCACAATGTCCTTTGTATAATGCGCAAGCAGTGGGACTGCGGCTTTACGGTGTGCGCTGGCTGTTGTCTGCATAATCGAGGCAAAACTGCAGTGCGAGGTCGGGTCTGCGATGCAAGAGTAACTTAATTTTGTTAAATGCAAGCGCTTTTAGAACTTTCCGTTATCTCTATGTCGGGAAGGTGCGAGCAAGCATTCTTATTGGAAAGATAATCCACGAACGAGGGAGTGCGATTGTCACACCGCAGCATAGAGCCACCGCCTTTGAAAGTTAAAAATATGCTCGCCGTGCCAACTAGAGCCAGAAATAAGCCTACTATTCCATTTCTCAATTATCTCGTGGGTGCCGCCATTTCGGTTCTTGGTGCTGAGCGGGTGAAATCGGCGATCGTAACAGTTGGCAAATGCAACTTCCTGAGCTTTATGCGCGATTTTGGGAAGCTCTGGCAACCTCGTTTTGCTCCGTCGCACTGTTTTATTTTCGAGGATGAAAAAGCGCTCTGGCGATTTCCGATGAAGCTTTAGGTAACTGGCAAACTGGCAACGATGGTTATAAGCACAGAGGTGGCCGAAGTGTCGATACTCTGAAGCGTGGCTTATAGCGTCTCTAATGCCAACTGTGGCTGACCCCCTCCTCCCCACCCAAGTCTCCAGAGTTGAGAACCAGACTGTGGCGGAGGTATCTCGACCCAACATTTCTAGAGTCTTTGAGACACATTTCGTGGGAGGGTCGCATCCCTTATCTCACCTGGACATTGACCATAAAGAGATTCCGCAAGAGCCTAGCCACCCCAGCTGAAAACTGTTACGATGCTACGACGTTGGGATATTCTAGGAGACGTCCGGCGAGGGTGTCGGCATTGCTGGAGCACGCGTGGGTCTTTGGGACTGACCACCGGCTAATGTGTGATGCACATCTTTTCTTCATTTAGTCCTAAACAGCTTGCCTAAGCCAGCCTCCCGACATAATGCTACAGCAATGTACCAAAAGCGAGCCAATTTGCAGCTGGACTATGGAATTGATCTTAGCTGGATCCAGCTGGGACCAGCTCCATAATTCAGCTGCAGGTGGCCCCAATTTCACCTGGGACGTGTCCCAATCGCAAGAATGGTTGTCTGGGCGGGGCGGCCCTACGAGACGTTTGGTCGAGCAGAGACCGAGAATGCGGCACCCCAGAAGTTTGGTTCTTCGATGCTCCACCGTGTTCTTCCCCGAGGGCTCATTTTAGGACCCCGACAGCTATAGTCCGTTGCAACTCAAGAAGGTAGGGCAAGGGAAAGGAAAGCCAGGGAGGAGTAAGTAGACGGAATGCTGGAGAGGGAAGGGGGAAACCCTTCTCTCTCCAGCGTTCCACCTGCTTCCTCCTCCCCGGCCTTCCGTTCCCTCGCCCTACATTCTTGAGTTGCAACGGACTATTGGCGACCCTAGCGAACAACGTTGAGAAGCTCGGGAGAGGGGGTCGGTTTGACTCTGTCGTCTGCTATCGCTGCTTGGTTTCCGTAGGCAGCATAGAAACAAACATTGTTTCCAGTAATTATTTTTATGCTTCCGCAGTGTCATTCCTACGCACTGACTAGAAGGTTTCTACCGTCGAAAAATCGCTTTGCTTTCAAATGCAACACCGATTTTACACTGCAGTGAAAGAAATTTATGGTCGTCCGCGTGCTGATTGACGAAAACGACCTCATTTTGTCCGCCATTTCGCCTGACCAGCGCCCCTTGTAGTTTGCTGGAGTCTCGAATAGACCAATTTTACCTGAAAGACGAGGCATGACGTCGTCATTCGTGGGTCCCCAAGCGGCAAACTCGCCAATGCTCGACGCTAGTCGCCGCAGAGCCGCATGCTAACATCGCACTTGTTCCGAGACGCTGCAAGTTGCAGTGGCGGCATCGCCGACGCGAGTTAGGTGGCACTGCGTGGATCCACTAGTGACGACGCTTGGGGGTGAAAGGGACGGGCCTTAGTTTTCTAGGTGGTATCGGTTAGATTCGCAGGTAGCCACGGGAGTCAGAACTACCGGTATCCCAAGATTCATAACGTTTACTAGAGGGTGCAGCTGAGGAGGTAAGGGGAGAGGCGGCTCTGAAGAAGGTTCCGTTGCCGACGCAGGCCGCACGACGTACCACCCTCCTGGTTTTCAACGCCATATTATTTAGAGTGAAGAAAGCGGAGCATGACACCATATACAAGAAGTGCATGCATTTCTGCCTTGTGCGACGGAGTAATGCGAATTAGAAATCATTTCTCTTCCTAAAGATGATCCAATGCAATACATTTCCACCCACACACAAAACGAATTTGCATACATGGTTCATTTTTTTTTATAAGATTGTAGGGTACCCTGCAATTACTCTACAGTTGAATGTATTATTGTTGCAGGAAAAAAGTAGTAGCATTTGAACAAAACTACAGCCGAGCCCGGTTATATCACAGTCGCGTATTTCGAATTATTGTTTATATCAAACAGTCCAAACATCCCCTTGAAAATCACATGTAATAGTACAGGAGCATTGTCTTTTTGTATCAAACTCTCACGGCAGGGACACTCGAATAGTGAACGAAGCCCGGTTGCCCGTTGCTTTCCTCGCGATGCGATTGCGCCGGTAGCAAGCACATCGCTTGCCTTGCGTGGCTGGCAGACCGCCAAGCCAGCTTACACATTAGAAGATATGCAACGAAAGAGCAGTTGTAAGAAAAGAGAAACAATGAACCGTAAAATAAAAGAAGTGGAGGATGGCAAAAGCAAGAGGAAGGGTACGCGTACGCGTGTTAGGAGGAGGACGAGGAAACTTTATTAGTCTTCCGGGATCAGGCGGTCGCGGGCCCTAGCGGTCCCGGTGGTCAGAGGGCCGCCGCGACCGCCAGGGCCCGGGAGATAGTTAGGACTTGGGTTGACTCCTCCGGGTCATGCAACATCTGCTCCCAGAGGTGAGGGGAGGGAAGAGGGGGGTATGGGTCTGCGGGAAGAGCAGGGAGTGCCCGCTGTCGGAATGGTAGCCTGCGCCCTTTCCCCGAACACTGCCGATGCTGCGTGACTCCCTAGCCCCAAAATAAAATAAGCAAAAAAAGAAAAGAAGTGTTCGGCAAGTCGAGTGTGTTGACAACAACGGTTGTGCAATCGCACTTTGAAGGCCTTAACTTTTTCTTTTGCCGGTATTGCTTTGCCCTTTTTTTTTTTGCCGCCTAAATTTAGCGAGTTTTTTTTCTTGATTTCCCTTTTTTGCCAATATTGCTTTGCCCTTTTTTTTTGCTGCCCGACATTTAGAGAGTTTTCTTTTCTGTTGCTTGTTTAACTTTTCTTGATTATTTTTATGCATCTCGCTTTTCTGTTTTTCTTTCATTTATTTTCCTGTTTTGTTGCTTCTGCCGTGTGGAGGTCCCGGCCAGATGCATGCGCGTGTAAGCATGGCGGTGTTAGCGATCTGCGCCAACTACTCTGCTGCATTTAGCGGCTCTTGGATGCTCTATTTGATAAGCTCCGGTTTGTCGCGACCTTAGGTATTAGCAGAGATGCCACGAAGTTTGAACTCCAGCTTAATTTAACATATTTTTGTATATCAAATTATTGATATATCGAACTATTTTATGATCCCCTTTGAATTCTAAATATCCGGGTTCGACTGTACCATTATTCTTTCTTATACTAATAAACTGTAATATCCCGAGTCATCGCCCACCCCACTTTGTAGGCAAATATCGATTTTCAAAAAAACACCGAGCGACTGCCCACCCCAATGCGGACTCCGTGACCTGCAAACATCCATTCTATCCGAATGACGCGACCGTGAACCTTACAGTTGGACGACGTTCGTGGCAAAGTAAAACAAGAAGAGAAAGACACTTCGATCTCTTTGAATACGCATTTCCTCCCCGATTTCCGCAACCCTGAAGTCAAAGTAGGTACATGCGTGCAAAAGAGAAATGGTGGAGATACAAAATGACACTTTGTTTTGCTTACAAAAAAGTTTGTGCGAACAAAAAAAAAAAAAAAAAAAAAAAGTCTGAAAGATAACACAAGCAGAAACCAATTCAGGGATCGAGAGGTCAGGGAGCGCCCCATATCCTGGAATGTAACCGCGGAGTGTAAGGTCAAAGTCAGTCTCCATTGAAGTAAGGTCACCACGAACCCGCTTTTTCTCCCGGAACGTTGTGACCACAGATGGTAAGGTGGTGCAATGTTTAAAGGCCCGTTCATACACTTGCAACCGAGTAGGACAGACTGAGACAAAACCGGTTTTTAAGCCTCTTGCGACAGCTTAAGACCGGATGCATTGCTGCAGAGCTGGGCCTAAGCTGCCGCAAGAGATTTAAAAACTGGTCTTGTCTCAGCCGGTCCTACTCGGTTGCAAGCGTGTGAACAGGCCTTAAGACAAAGACAACGGGTGAAGAAATATTTGCTGCAGTGCCGCACACAGACGTTTGTAGAGCGCCTCATTCCGAGCTCTGTATTCGTGGTGCCGTCCACGCCACACAGCGACGCAGCATGTATGCACCAAACAAGAACGTTGCGCAATAGAATCCTCACTGGGATTGACAAGGCGCCTGCAAGCTCGGTCTAGTCATTGATTCCTTCCCAAAACTTGGGGCATAGTCGATACGTCGCTGCATTTCTGGAACTCTGAATGTCAATTCAGCCACGCATAACGCATTCACAAGAGCAGAAAATAAACTACAAGCAACTAAAAGCTCTTTTTGCACAATAACAAATTATTCCAGCAATGGAGCCACAAAAGTATCGTGCCGCAAGAAAGCATGACACTCACTCAGTTGTAACACAATAGGACAAGTTTACTTGCACTATTCAAAAGCAACTGTACAGTATGAAAAAAAAAAATTGTTTCAACACGCTCTTGAGCAGGCTAATTTTACCCCGAGATAACCCCGGGAAATTGCTCCCGGGGTCACATCAATCAGTCTTAGCGGTTCGGATTGTATCGCACGGTCGATCGACGAGCAGGCGCTGGCGTCGGTGCAAGGCGCGCCAAAGTCTCTCGACGTCCGGTCGCACCAGGCACAGCTGCACGATGCAGCGCCAAACGCTGCTGACGCCGCCCCTCTCGTCCCCGATCGAACAGGCGCTGGTTACAACGCTGGCATGCCTTCAAGCAACACTGTGCACCGTCCCTGGAATAAGCTTGTGCCCGACTTCGTCCGAGACAATACGGAGAATCGCGCGGCACTGTTGGGAATTCAGAACAGGGAAAGCCGTCCCGGCTAGATGGCGCCGCCAGGAAGGAGGCCTGTCCGGGGCTCCCCCTACTGCGTCATGTACCTGCCCTGGGCCTCCTTGAGCTTGCGCACAATCTGTAAGGGCAAGGGGACCTCTGCGTTAGTGTCCCTTCGCGTAACACAGAATACTCAGGCTTCACTTTTACCGGTATGCAATTTATTACTTCTCCAATTCAAAATAGCTATAGAGGTAACGGCTAATGAAGGTGATGCCAGAACCAACATTAAAATTTTCCCGCGCGCTCCGGTGCGGCGATGTCGCGCGTTGTGCAACTTGCAAGCGGAGCAGAAAGTCTAAGAAACACGGTACTATGCATGTTTTTTTCATTTTGATGACGTGAGCTTAACCAGCATTCATTTCACACCACCAAACTCCTTGTAACTCGTCAAGAACAAACTATAACACCCCTATATTGTCCCATATCACATCTGACAACACACTTTCAGTGTTGCCAGTAGAGCTACTAGAAACAAATTTAAAACTTCCCATATCTTCGCAAAAAAAAAAAAAAAAGTGATTTGAGTATTTCTATTAATGCGTTGAGCTAATTTTAGAGGCATATCAGTGTCAATAAAAATTTTGCCAGAGCTTTCCATTTTAAGACTGGTTCATAGACTTGCATTGGACTGTAATTGACTGTGCTGTAAATAATAAAAAAAACTAGTCTTAAAAAAAGAAACATTTTCACTTTTTTTTTTTAATTTATAAATCACAAACACAATAGGTTGTAGTACTACACTCAGGAAGTGCACATTTATATAGTTGCTTCGATGCAAAGTTTCATATGCATACTCTTTGCAAGCTTGTTTTGAAGAGCTTTTACTGTGTTCTCGGAATTCATTTTTTTCGTCACGACACAAAGTTATGCCAACAGTATCTTATTTTAGAATGTAGATCTGAATATTTTGTTTAAGGTTTAAGAATTCATATACCAGAGAGTGCAACAAGGCTAATACTCCTGAAAAATTTTAGCTACAAATTTTATAATTGGCAAAAAACTTTAATAACCAATTTTTACAGCGGAGCTGTTAAGGGCTAATTTCCCCAGTATCGTGTCCGTGGGCAAACAAATCTCAACACAGAACTCTGGACAGCTACCGCCATCTATTAGCGACAGCGGACACCTTTCCACCCTTTCCACTCTGGCTTGCCGACTTGAGGCCGGCCATTACTTGATTCCAACCATAGTAGAGCTTCACTCGTCTTCTTCACCAGAGTGGGAAGGCTAAAAGTTTTTTAAATAGTTTTAGCAAAAAAATTGTAAGTTGCGATTAATTTTTCTTAGAATTATGCTACATTTTTTGTTGCACTCTCCATGTTTATAGAACATACTGATATACTTTGTGCCATATTTATGGGGGTATTGTAAAAAAGTTGGGCAGAAACATTTGTGAGAGATTTTAGGTTTTCTTGATAACTATAATATATAGGAAATAATTAGCTTATGCTTGTGTTTAGCACAAAAACTTATAGTCGACATGAAATTTTAATATAAAGTAAGATCAGAAATAACAAAAAAACAATGTTCAAGAGCAGGGTCTCCTTTTAAAGGGATACTACAAAGAAATTTTGGTGCCTATTTGTAGGTCTATTAGTGTTCAAGGGCGCAGTATCACATCAGACACACCAATCTCTCGTTGAAAAAGACACGAAAAGGAATCTTAAAACAAATTAAACAATTAGGAAAGAGCATTTGGTGGATGTTGCTAACATCTCGTTTGTAATGCCAGTCTAGGAACCTTGACAGGTAGTGAAGATAACTGTCTCGCCTCCGGCCACCACGAGAGAAGAGGGGAAGGAGGAAGTCCCCTCTCCCCGAGACTCTCTTATGTGTCCCAGACGTTGCTATTGTCCCTCTACAAGATTATACAAGATTAACCCATCACTCAAAATTCGTATAAAAGCAGCTTTGGGGTTAGGTGCTGGCCCGATCACTGGCATACTTCGACCGCTTCGGTGGCTGGAACGGCTAGGGCATCCCGACGACGTCAGCCTCGCCGTAGCTTTGCTCGTCCCGAGACGAGCTACGTCACGATTGCGGGTATATTTCAGATTTATTTCAGACGAAATATATTCTAGTATATTTCAGATTTCGTTGAAGTATCCCTTTAAAGGGGCACAAAAGTGCTTTTTGAAATCCTTGCTTTATTGTCATAACTCAATCTACGAGCTCTAAGCATCCTAAAAGACCCGAACTACATTCATGCGCGGCCAATTTGCGTATTAAAAAAAGTTATAAAAAGTTCCTGACACTTTCCGTTGGCACAGAACAGAAGATGGCGCCACCAAACCTTGCTGAATATGGTTGAACGACGGATGGTGCTTGTCAGCCACTCGTGAGCGATGGGTTCCCACGTGGACTAGCGTTCGACCAGTCCCGCTCGTCCACGCGGGAACCCATTGCTTGCGAGTGGCTGACAAGCACCATCCGTCGTTCTACCATATCCAGCAAGGTTTGGTAGTGCCATCTGTCGTTCTGCGTTAACGTTAAGTGTCGCAAACTTTTATCACTTTTTTAATATGAAACTCGGCTGCACATGAATGCAATTTCGAGTCTTTTAGAATGCTAAGAGCTCGCAGATTGAGTAAAGGCCCGTTCACACTCTTGCAACCGAGTAAGACCGAGAGAGACCAGACCGGTTTTTAAGCCTCTTGCAATCTCTTACGACCAGCTCTGCTGCAGCGCATCCGGTCCTAAGAAGTCGCAAAAGGCTTAAAAACCGGTCTGGTCTCTCTCGGTCTTACTCGGTCGCAAGAGTGTGAACGAGCCTTTATGACCATAAAATGAGGATATCAAAATGTGCCTTAGTGCCCCTTTAAGCCTCTCCAGTCGTAAGCAGTCACAAGTGTGAAGCAGCCTTTGGAGCTCAGAGTTCAACCTTATGCTCGTAATGCAAAGCTGAGGAGTTCCACACAATACTGGCCATACTGAGAAAGAAGATTCCTTACACTGACAAGCTAGTGGCGCTTGGCACCGCCAGCCTTTGTACTCTGAACTCTGTGAACGAGTTTACAAAACCTGAAAACAATCAAGCACTACATCGTGTCTGCCTTTGGCACCGTCCTGCATCGTAGGTTCTCGGAACTTGGGATCTCACAACTCGCCGATGAGGGCGCCACATGCGAGAACTTGCTCACACCTTGTTAACAACTGGGCGTGCCAATGCCGAATAAAAAAAGAAAAAAAAAAACATAAGTTTATTATTTGCTTCTTTCAGTTTAACCCGAGAAACGTCCAGACCGAGCACTGTCACCTGGTAGCTTGAGGAAAACACAGTCCTATTTTCCACTTCCTAGGAGATTTCAGAATTTATACAATGCATACTTCTGCACGCGAACTCACGAGAGCCACTGAGGCTGTAGCTTATACAGTAAAACGTCACGTGCGCCTTTGCATTCTCTCCTCCTAGGCACACGGTGCAAAGATTAAACAATGTTCTGATAACCAATGCATACTCAATCGGTTTGAATGTGCAGGCATTGCACGGGTATCGTACAAAAGAGGCGACGGCAGTACTCGCAAATCATTCCTTTGCATTCCCACTGTTGCGGTTGCCAGAATGTCCAATGCGAGCAAATTTTCCCAAGCATTCACTACATCGTCCAAAACAAGTGCCCAACAAAATCAGTCATAAACCAAATAAACACAACAGCGTCAGTGTCAAATTTTAGCAAAACTTTACACTTTTGTTCCTTCCAAGCGGCGGTCATTGCTGCTCTAGAAAAGTACCCATTCAGAATGCATCACTCCTTTTTCTTAGTCTAGCATTTGGATGTGTACAAAAAGATTCATAAAAAGACCAATTAACTTTCTAATTAAACTATTGTTTTTTTAATGCAGAATGCAGTTTAGGGTTGGCCTTTAAGTCCATAGCGTCACAATAAAGTCATTAAAAAAACATGATAACACGGCCAAGTCTTCTATAACAACCATCAGCCGTCCTCACAAAAAAACGCCTAGTTCTTGGCCAGGAATCGAACCCTGAACCTCTTGCTCCTTGTCCAATGCCCCATCCCCATGCCAGCGAGCGGACTGGATGCAAAAATTTCAACCGGCTTCAATCATTTGCACAAAGCTGACCAACGCCCAACGAATTGCGCATTCGTGTCGGCATCCCTAGAAGATCATCCCAATAGCCGAACCGAAAAGACGAGAAAAAGATACAAACAGATTGAAATGGATCCAAAACAGGACGACACAAACACACGACGCATTCCGCATTACCGTAAAATTCCGAGCAAGCGCCCCCACCCGGGCAAGAGCCCCCCCCCCCAACTTCACCTCTAATTTCACATTTCCGCGCCGTTCCGGGAAAGCGCCCCCCTCCCCGCTCCGCACCCGTATCACGCACCGCGCTGTCCGCGCCCAGGCAACACCGGCCTGCGAAGTTCAGTCCAAGAATCCAATCCAATCCAATCCTACTTTGCAGCCCGATCAGCCTGGTTGGCCTGGTCACTAAGCGCCACTGTCGCTTTGTTTTGGGGATGTGAGGACTTCTATGCGTTCTTACACAGTGGCAAAGAAAATCGAGGTCGTCCAATGGGATTGTGAAAACGAGAAAGACGCACACCAGACGTACGTCTCGACCGGATACGGGAATGGGACAAGAATTTTGACAATTTGCTACAGTCAAACTTTGGGAAAGCCGAAGTTCGACGAAAGCTAAGTAACGGCGCGCCGGTGTTCAGTGAATACGTGGACAACGCGCTCTTTTAATACCTGGAGCGCGAAGGAAGTGCAGAATGAGCCATTAGCAACCGGCTTCTTTTTGAAGAGGCTGTCAAAATAGCCAACGGCATGCACTCGGGAAACATCGCGGAATGCTGCAAACTTTTTTTTGCGGCCGACTCTGGCGTGGTTTTGAAAGAGATTAACATAGCAGTGACAAATCTTTGGCCTAATAAAGTCTATGTTCTCAGAGATAAATAAAATATTAAATCTGCACTTCGCTTTTTTTTTTTTTCTGGCGGAGAACGTTTGTCGTCGCCATCTTGAATTTTGGTGCCGTTCCGGGATAGCGCCCCCCCTACTTTGCAGGTAATTTTGACTTGCGTGCAGGGGGGGCGCTTGCTCGGAATTTTACGGTAGTTGGCTTTATGAAGAGCATGAGGGTAAGTTTTTTGTTTTAACTAGAGCCACCGCATACTGTCGAGACCGGTTATAACGAAGTCGGTTATAACGAAATAGCGGCTACAGCGAAGCGATCACGGTTTCCCATTCTCTTTTGCACTTCGTTATAACCGGTCTGTTATAACTAGGGTTCGGAGTTTTCGGTATAAACCGATAAATACGCCGAATTCATTTTCGGAAATTCGGTTTTAACCGAAAGAGGTCAGTTTGTACGTTCGACGCGTTCGGTTTAAACCGATAAAAACCGATAAAAGTGTCTAATCCGTTTTCTAAAATTCGGTTTTAACCGAAAAGGTCAGTTTTTTAGGGCCGCGTCGAGATGGGTGGGGGGGGGGAGAAAGGGCTTTGCAAGGTTCGACATTGTGTGACATCTTCGTGATTGCCCTCTTCCAAGGTTCAACATGCAACAAAAGTGGTCTTGGATTGGCCTTCGCGGGACATCTCTGTCCTTTCTGTGATCGGGCTTAGTGTGTCAAGTTCCCGGTCCTAACAAAAAGTTTGGATGTGGGCTAGTATAATGTTGTTCGTTTCATGCACTTCAGACGACATCGAGGAAAACCGTTAATACCTTTCTTAACACCATCTCTCAAACTTCCATGTGGTTGAGAACATAATTACAATGGATTTTTTTTTTTTTTTTGCCATTCCGCTGGTTGTACTGTCATCAACTCAGACAGTCACGTCGTTAGAATGGGAAGGAAAAAGAAGCGTGCTGAAGATTATGCATGCGAATTCCGCGATTTTGAGCTGTGTCCTGACGGAAGTTGTAGCGAAGACGACGTATGTGTATGTGCCGTTATTCTTTGAGTAATCACAAATGTCACAGCTACAAGGATCATCTGATCCGGTGTCCGATGGGGTTTCTTTATATTCACCGAAAAAAAAACGGTAAACCTTTTTTGGAAATAAATATACACCGAAAAAAAACTGAAAATTGAATTTTGAAATAAACACCGAAAAAAGTACGTTGAATTTTGAAAAAATAAAAACCGAAAACGCCGAACCCTAGTTATAACGAAATAGCGGATATAGCAAAGTGATTTCCAATTCCCGTTGACTTCGTGATAACCGGTCTCGACAGTTAGTCACATTTCAAAGTAGCGACACTTTGGCAGTCTTTGTGCTTACCGTAATACAGTCGAGCCCGGTTATATCACACCCGGGTATTTCGAATTATTGCTTATATCATACAGTCCAAACATCCCCTTGAAAATCACACGTAAAAGTATAGGAGCGTTGTCTTTTTGTATAGAACTCCCATGGACTCCCATGGCGGGGACACTCGATATACCTAACGAAGCACGGCGGCCCTTCGCTTCTCCCGCGGTCAGATTGCCCCCGCGGAGCACATAGCTCGCGTTGCCGGGCTGGCAAACCGCCAAGCCAGCATAGCCACGGGGATACTCAACAAAAAAACAGTCGTAAAAAAAAAAAAAAAGAAGCGACCGTAAAAAATAAAAAGTGGAGGATGGCAAAAGCAAAGAGAAGGGCACACGCGCGCGCGTAGGGAGAGCAGGGAGTGTTTCTTAGCCCCAAAATAAAATACGCAAAAAAAAAAAGTCTTCCTCAAGTTTAGTGTGTCGACAACAACGGTTGTTGAGCAATCGCACTTTGAACGCGCCTTATCTCGGTTTACCTCTTTCTTTCGCCGTTTTTGCTTTGCGCGTTTTTTTTTTGTTTGCCTTTCTTTTTTTGCTGCCTGAATTAAGTGAGGTTTCTTTTTTGTTGCTTGCTTAACTTTCTTCTATGGATCGAGCGTTTTTTGTTTGTTTTTATGCGGCTCGCTTTTTCCGTTCTTTCATTTTTTTTTAATTCGTGTTTTGTCGCCGGTGCTGTGCGGAGGTCGCGCGCGTGTAAACGACCGCAAACACCGTCGCGTAAACGCGGCGGTGTTTGTGATTTTCACCAACTAAGCTCTACTGTATTTAGCGGCTTTTAGAGGCTCTATTTGGTAAGGTCCCATTTGTCGCTGCCTTCGGTATTAGCAGAGACGGGCGGAAATTTTAACTGGAGCTTAAGTTAACATATTTTTGTATATCAAATTATCGATATATCGAACTATTTTACGATCCCCTTTGAGTTCGATATATCCGGGTTCGACTGTACTGTCGTTTCCAGTTATTCGAGACTTCACCCGAAATCGCGGAAAATGCTTTCCCCTTCCCCGGAAACATTAAAGCAGTCCGAGGCCGAGCAAAACGACGTCACCTGGGCTTCCCAACGCCGTACACAAAAGCTCGGGAAGCCACATTTTCTAATCGCGACGGTCACCAACTGCGCCCGTTCTGCACCGCGACAAAAGTGGCGGTGCACACGAGACGCAGTAGGAACGCAGTGCCGCTACTCCAGGCTTATTTTGTGGCTCTATACTCAGTCTTTTGAGTCAGACCGCAGTCATTGCTACGAACCAAAAGAGCCAATCAAGCGACGCCAAAAACGCATTGTCACTGCGCTCGTCGCCTCTGTACCTTTGACGTCACTGACTAAGTTGACGTCGCACGGCAATTGTGCACCTATCCCGCACTTCGTTCTGCGCGCGATTCGTTTAGCCGGAGACACCGAACTCGCAAAGACGACGAGCCCTACGACGAGGCGCTTTTGCGCTGCCCGATCTATTTCGTCTGATTGTAGGGTGGGCTACGGTCGGACAAAAGGGGGGGTTAGTTGGCCGGGCCGAAAGGGCAGTCGAGGGCGCACCTCCTCATAGAAGTCGATCTGCCCGCCGAGGAACCCGTGCATGGCGGCGTTGAAGTCGACCACCTTCTGGGTCTGGAAGTGGCTCACTTCGGCCAGGGTGGCGTACGACACCACGTCCATGCGCTGCCGGATGCCCTCCAGGTCTTCCTGGGAGAGCTTCACCTCGTCCCGCATCTTCTGGAACTCCTTGTGCTTGCTCAGGAAGCTCTGCAATCAACACTGCCCGGTTCTACCAGCGCTTCACTGCTAGGTAAAAGGGCGTCTGGAAAAAAGAGTTTTCCTCCCTCCAAAAATAAACCATACTCCGTGTCAACTGTGTTCTGCTACAACGTCGAGGCTAGTGTTTCTGGCACAACGTCAAGGCTGTAAACATCATCGCTGGTGTTTACAGCGCCGCTGAGGCAAAGCGGCGGTGCGGTAGACAGTAATGAACCAAGTGGTGTGTCTGTTTTTTCTTTGTCATCGGTTCCGTTCGGCCATCTTAGTTTTGGGTAACAATGGCAGGACGGCAGTTTGTGCGCCCACTTTCGTAATGAGTATGACGGAACGGGAGCGGTTGTCTCTATCAGACAAGCAGAAAATCCTTCAGTGTCTGGACAATGATCAAAGGCAAGTGGACGTTGTAAAGGACTATGGGGATTCCACCGTCGACGTTGTCAATGATTGTGAAGCAAAAGTCTAAGCTTGAAAGAGAAACTGCATTTAATCCCAAAAGGAAATGACTGCACGGGATATTTCAAGCCAGCAGACGATTCCGTAGCGGTATGGCTTCATCACAGCTACAAGCTGTGCCAGAGGAGGTGCAAAAAAAACATTATCTGGACAGCTTTGTTACTTCATGCACTTTAAGAGCGCCAGTGCAAATGAAAATTAGATTTTTTTTTTAAATGAGAAAGGCAGCAACCTAACTGTTATGCACTTTGTATATATCGATATACATGACTCCTTTAAAGGACACATGCAAAGAAAAAAAACATTTTTTTTAAACGGCTTAGATGGAAAAAGGATGTCATAAAACGATTTTACAACGAAGAAAAAAAATTTTTAGAGCTATATTTACGGCTCGAGATGATTTTTTGTCAAGCGCGGTGTAACGCTCCTCCTTTCCACTTTTCTCTCTCGCGCCTGTGCGCTCCGCGGGGAGGAGAGGTAAGCCGCTTGGATTGGCTTGGCTGCTCGGCTAAACAAGGTGCCACTTCCGTTCAACTTCGGCGCGCGCTGTGTTGTTGGCAACGTTGGTTGTTGGGTTTGTGTGCTGGTCGTGCTGGTGGTGGAAGCGGTGGTAGCAGTGGTAGTCTGCTCCGTGTCTTTTACGATAGATCCCGAGTTGAAGCGCTGACTCGTCGACCGGAGCAGGCAGCTCGGGCTTTGCCCCTACGAGGACACGCCTCGCAGACCAGCGATACGCTTCTCGTGCGGTTTGCCTCGACGCACGACAGCGGGTTCTCGTCGCCCGTCTCGTCACTCGACAAATCGTTTAGATTTGTCCAGTGACGCGATGCGATTTGGCTTTAAAGTCACGCGTTGGGTTCGCTCGCTGCGTGGCTCGAAGGCCTCCGGGGCGAAGTGACGAGAGCACACCCGGACATTCTTCTCGCCAGAAGTGCCAGGCGTACGCCCGATCGCCTCTAACCAGATCGCTCTCAAATGCTCGTCCGCCGGTACCGCATGTTTACTGAAATCCTCCTGCTCACGATCACGAGAACTGCAGCCTTTCGTCGAGCAGCGGCGTCGCTTTCGTTGAACCGGCATGTCAAAAACAACACCGCGCCGACCGCGCTCCGTCAGCTCCGCGCCAGTGCCGCGCCCCTTCGCAGAAAAAATGGCGGACTTTCTTTGGTTTCGTAAGCGTCAAAACGGAAGTGATGATTTTCTTATACTTGAAGTTTCTCAAAAGTCAAAATATTCTGTTACAAAATAAGTGCAACAAAAAAATGAAGAAAATAAGTAACTTTCAAAGACCATAGAAAGCTTTCGAAAGAGCGCAGGCACCAAGTGATAAATATGGGCCACTTTTCCGCGGGGCCCGCGGGCGCCAACTACAAATTCGTATTGAGCCGTAAATATAGCTCTAAACATTTTTTTTCTTCGTTGTAAAATCGTTTTATGACATCCTTTTTCCATCTAAGCCGTTTAAAAAAAATTTTTTTTTTTCTTTTCATGTGTCCTTTAACTGAGTTTCACACTTATGACTTGATATATGCTGAGCCCTATGCTGTTCCATATTCTAGTGAATATACTGTAAACGACTAAATTTTCGCGAGGACCTAATTTTCGCGAATTTCGCGAATCGCCTACATTTCGCGAAAGATATGTCCCGCGAACAATTCGGCCAAAATGTGAACGCTACGGAAGCTACACTCGATTCGCGAAAATTAGAACCCGCGAAACTTAATTCGTTTACAGTATTCAGTTGCTGAGCCCTATGCTGTTCCATATTCTAGTGAATATATTCAGTTTAATGAACTTTCAGTTAAGCAAACTATTGAACTTGAAGTTTGCTCAAGTGAGAGTTTGCCGTAGCAGGTTCTGTAGCAGGCAAAATATTGGTTTGGAGCAGTCACTGACACTTTGGAGCAGATGCCAACATGTGTTAGCACATCATTTGAAAATGAAAAAAAAAAAAAAACTTATTGTATCGCTAAATGAGTTCATCTTTGATAATTACTGAGGGTTCCTCTGTGATACTAGATCATAATACATAAACTTTTTGTAATAAGAATAAATAGGGCGCAAAGAAACACACAGCCTTCTTTAAGAGGAGGCTCTGGTCAGGGTAAGTTCCATTTACAATAAGTACTACAAAAAAAAAAAAAAGAAAAATGAATCGTACCGCAACACTTCCGTTGGGATAAAACCTCTCTCCTGCCACTTTTACACCCGGCAGTTTATTTAGCCTGTAAATACAATTTTTGTAAATTGCTCGCAAAAACCAATATATCCGCTAACACATCTATCAATAAAACAGCCTTCCCCAAGGTTTATGAACCTACCAAACTCAAAACTTCATTATTATAAACTGAAAAAACAACCACCGACAAATATTATAAAACAAAAAAATTACACCATCTTCCCGAGGGGAACCATGGGGTGATGCGGAGCATCGTGTTGGTTCCGAGGGAAAAGTCAGTTGCGTGCTGACGTCGAGAGATGGCGCCACCGACTGCCCTAGCGTTACCCCCTACGCAAGCCTTCGTCGCGGCTCGCGGCAGAGAAACTTGGAACGCTCGCCGCTCCCCATTTATTTTTTTTCACACTTGAAGGAGAGGAGACTAGAGGAGGAGAGTTGCGCGTGCGCGCGCGGTGTGAGGAGAACCGAACACACGCGCAGTGCACGCGGCTGGTAGAGAGAGAGCGGAGAGAGTAACGCGCAGCTGTTGGAGAGAGGGAAGGAGGAGAGTTGCGCGTGCGTAGTTCGAGTGCCGACTACAACGCCGACGCCGCGGGACATAGACCCGAGCAAGAGATGCTCCGCATCTAAAACTGCACTTGTGCTTGAAGAGTGGCCTTTAGTGGCATAACAACAAGAGTGTGAGATAAGCACACAAACACAGGACGCTGCTCTTTAGCGGCTTTGGGGCCAGAGTGAACACCCGAGTTTGGGACACGAGCCCACCTTGTGGAAGCTGATGATGTCCGGCCAGGAAGCAAGGACCCCCTTGTACATGAACAGCATGTCCCCCATGGACTCCCAGTAGTGACACAGCTGAAAGAAAAACGCACTTCATCAGTTCACCTCACAACACCCTCCACAGAGCCATCTCCGAGCCACAAGGTGGCATTGTTCCTCGGTGCAATCAAAATTAGCCACGGGACCTTGAATTAAAAAAAAAAAAAAATTGGCGCACCTTAACCTTACGCATAAAGTCGGGACGGAATGTGCAGCATGATTTGAACTGTGCTGGGTTAGTGCGACACGGATACTGCATCCCGCGACGCAGTGTTGTGTGATGCAACGTCAGGTCACATGATGTTACGATATCTCAAAGCCAGAAGCATGAAACTGATGTGTGCCTGATGGGCTCAGTCAGCTGATTATGCCCTGCATTGCATAAGCTGTCAGCAACTCTGGAAACTCTAGGAACGTCAAGGGCTACAAATCACACCCATGACCTTCCGCTCCTCCACTCCGTTTGCAACAAGTTTTGCAGATGTGGAATCAATACCCCACTGAGGCGAGCTTGGGCGAGTAATGGCGCATTCAAGTTGGCAGTTGAGCCGAGTTTGCAAAGCGGTTGCGGTTTGCGAGCTACCCCGTTCAGACACACAAAGACGCAATTGGCAGTTTCTCGGTGATCACGTGCGATTATTAAGGTTAAAGCCTTATATGTCTCATCACTCAGTCGGCCTTCAAAGTCCTTGAGCGAAAACACGTCGGCGACACGAAAGGTACCAACGAAATGGCGCCAAAAGTGCGTCGTCAGAGAGCACGCTGTCTTCGGAGCTTTGCTATCACCAGGACCACAGCCGACAACACGGTCCGACTGAGCCAATGAAATGGTGCCAAAAGTGCGTCGTCAGAGAGCACGCTGTCTTCAGAGATTCGCTATCATGTTTACATCGGCGCTTGGGCTTTCGCCTTCAAGTCATCTTAGGGATAACATTAGAGACCCTCTGAATGTTTCGGGACTTGCATTTGGCAACCTTGTTTTACAATCCAATATCCAGTGTAGTCTACGATCCAAAGCCGAAATTGAACTATTCCGATACAGAACACATTTTTTTTTGTGCTGTTTTCACGCGTCCAGTTTTCAGGCAGAAAAAGAGACGTGGACCAGCGAAACTATGCCTGCGATTCTCTCGAGCTCGAACATAAGCAAAGCCCAGCTAGGCGCGCCCTGCTGAATCATAAGCCTCCTGGTTAAATAGAGCAGAATATAGCCCACCCTTTTTTCTAAGTGGACCCTTCCCGTATAGCTGGCCTTGTAGTCGGCAAATGGGTCAGTTCTTCCCCTCGTCGTTCGCTTATTCATTTTCAGAGTAGCAAGCGGCACATGGTGGCGCGGGGAATGTGTTGTTTGGTGCTAGCCGGTCGTGGTTTGGTTGGCGGCGGATTCTCCTCTCGTCACACATTGATCGGATCTGCTGTTTGTTTGACCTTAATTAAGCTCAAACAAACACCATGTGAATAGACCGATCTCACCAGGAGTTGCGGGACGTCACCGCTGCCGCGGTGCATGCTGGTACCTGCAGTTCTCCCCAGTTTTCCGGCCGCGTCAATGCGCCTTGTACGCCCGCCTGGCGTCTGGAAATTTTTGGGTTAGCACGAGACGTTTAGCCGGGTGTTTACTCATGGTTTTCAATGGGTGGCTTCACCCGTTGTATGCCACGGTGCTACAATAACAGCACCAGGCAAAAAGGCCTCGGATATTATGTCTTCCAGAAAGAAAGCAGCACGGCAAAGAAAGGTAAACGGAGCCGGACAGAGCGGCAGGAAAAATAGTGTTTTTCCACTTGTTTCGCAATTTCCTTCATAATTTATATCCGCCTATTGCACGTCAGCTAAAAAGTGTAAGATTACAGGGCACGACACACACAGCGTGCCAAAGTGTTCCGTACGTTGGAATCTCTCTGAGCATTCGCTCCGTAGCGGTCTATCTGTTGGTCTATCTTCACTAAATTTGGTGAGGCCGTTTTGAATACACTTTTTGCTCGATGAATTTCGGTGGTTATACCTGTTAATGTGACGACATGTTTTAAGCACAACTGTGCTTCAAAAGATTAAGACAATCACTAAAAAAAAAGCAGCGATTCTTGATATGCATCACTTGAAATAAAACAACTTTTTTCGGTAGCGGTTTTCATCTTTTTTTCATACAAAACGTAAAAAAACACCACATAATGCAATTTAGGAGTACAACACTTACCGGCAGAAATGCAACAAACGAGCCTAACCTATTTTGTGGGAGTCTATTAGGCTGGCGCTACTGATCCAGAAAAAGGCTTCCAACGTCGGGCGACTCTTAGCTTTCGGAGTTTGCGCACACAAAACGAAACTGAATAGAAACTGTAAACGAAAATCATCTCCACCCCAAGTTTTCAGGTATCTTGCATGGTTGCTTCTTTTTGAGAGATGACAATTGTTACGGCGCATCAGGCATGGCCTTTCTGTAGATCATTTCTTTTCTGTGTGCACTGTGCAGGCTTCTCCCCGCAGTTCATCTGTAACCTGTCGCAAAGGCTGTCAACCAGAATGAAATAACTTTTAGAAAACTATCGCTCACCGAAAAAGTCTATTTAGCTCCTTTTACTTCATTCTTGATTAAACATTATGCACAAGACTGCAACCCTACCAAGCTCAGTTTTTCACCAACACATTTGACCCTGTTCCACGGTGCTACACAAAGCCGACAGTCCCTCGAACATTCAACTAGATGTTCAGTTTCCAAGTTAATTGAGACATCCGAGCAGCCGGAAAGCTCGAGTGGTGGAGTCGTTTTTTTCCTGCGGCCGCAGTGGGACCACTGCGTGAACGGCAGTGTGCTCACAAGTTCACGAAGACGAAGAAGCAGACGACGCCAAATCAGACGACAAAACGATTCTAAAGCGATAAGACGACTGAAACTGCTTTTCTGCGCTTGCTGACAAATGCAGACATCACAACCAACACAATTTTATGAAGTACAGACATGCAGGAGAATCCAAGTTGGGACCGGGGCGTTCCAAACGATAATCTACGATGTACGCACAGCCCTATGTAGCCGGGAAGCCGGAAAGCGATGACTACAAGTAGCATGGCGGCGGCACCAATTCCGGAATGCGCGCGCCTGCGCAGTTCGCTTGGTGACATCAGTCTATTATCTATGCATCATGTGGAAGGTACACTTTATTTTTTGCGTAAACGATCCTTGTTCCTTTTGGTAGTAGAGACGTCACGGGTTGAGCCAGCGCAGCAATCTGGGGTGCCACGTCAGATCTGTGGTAGTGTGTTGGCTAGACAATTATACTCACAACGTCTACGACTGCCTTCGTGGCGGTCGTTTACAGTGTCGATAGCTTCCGGCAATTTACGTGACTTCCGAAGTGGGCACAAAATCTGTCACTAGGGCGATCGGAGGCCAGTTCCGATGTTGTATGGGCAAAGACGAGAAAAGCAGCCCAGCGACAAGTTAACAAGTTCCAGGCTTCCTTTCTTTTCAACACTTCTCTCTCTCTCTCTCGACAAGCTTTGGCACCCCAAATAACAGACAAACTAGCTTACCTGAATCGAAAAAACCACTGGAGTGAAGTCAGTTAAGATTATAAGTCAATTATTTACGTGGCGGACTCAAGTGACAGACGTCAGCATGACATTTCTTCGCTGCAACGCTAGGACTACAGACTACAGCACCTAGGATGGCTCACCAGCGACAGGTGCCATCTTGCTTCGAAAGTCACCGACGTCATGTCAGCACCATGTTGCTATTGGCTGCCGCTTCACAGTTCGCAAAAGTGGTTGGGAGGAATCGGCCTCGAAGCAGTTGGCAAAAACGCGGCCCAGCCGCTCCATCCCAGCTGCTTTGCAGCTGAAACTGTGCGGATCTGCTTCGCGGTTGCAGATCCGCTTTGAAGTTGCAGATCCGCTTCGCGGTTGTGGATGCGCCTCGCAGTTGCAGATGTGCTTCCAGTATTAACGGGCCATGAGAGTGCTTCAACTAGGAGACTGTGTTGTGTTTTGCAAGTTGAGTGTTGTGTTTTGCAAGTTGACTGCCATGTGGGCAATGCTGGACATTAAAACAATGCCTACCTTGGTCTCGTACATGTCACCGATGTCACGGTACGTGTCCTCCGTGTGCCTGATGGCCTCGGTCAGCTGGGCTGAGGCTGCAAAGGGAAGACAGGTAAGCCAACCCAGAGGTCCTTCCAAGATGTCTTTCAAAACACTATACTGTCGGGCCCCAAATCCGGGTGTAGCCTTCGAAGTGACCGCATAAATTGGCTCGGTAACGTATTTCACTACGATTTACCAAAGAGGTACCCGAAGGTGGTGGAAGCATCGCATCAAAATTTCAAGGAAGAAACTTGCTTGAGTAAAAAGTAAAAGAAACAAAACAACTTTTTTTTTACCTACGGTGCCTGTCTGCTAACCGCGCGCCCTCTGGCTGGCGCATCAACCAACAGATGGCAGGAGCATCTTCCGGCGGCTTACGATAGCTCAGCAGCCGCCCGGTCGCGCCAAAAGCAGATAACATATAGCTGAAATTACTCGACAAACCATCGGTTTTATTTGTTTTGTGTTCATTTAACGTGTTTTATTGAGAACAAAAAAGAAATCATGCCCTTGTTTATCATTCGAAAAGGTTGTCTGCTTTTGGTGTGACCGAGCAGCTGCTGAGCTCCCGCAAACTGCCGACAGACGCTGACGCCATCTGTCAATTGTTGCGCCAATCAGAGGGTGTGCAGTTAGGCAGACGGGTGCCATAGGTAAAAAAAAACAATATTAATTTTTTTTTACTTTTTTACTTAGGTATGTTTATTCTAAAGTTGAAGTTTGGGCACCTTGGTACATACTTTGGGATTAAAAACAGCGCAAAAGACGAAGGACCAGACGAAGGAGTAACACTGACGCAGTGTCCGTATTACCTCTTAGTCTGGTCCTTCATCTTTTGCGCTATTTTTAATCCCGAAGTAATGTTCATTCTTTTAAATTTTGATGCGATGCTTCCACCAACTTCAGGCACCTGTATGGTAAGTCGTAGCGCGACACATTACCAAGGCGATTTATGCAGTCACTTTAAAGGCTTCACCCAGATTTGGGACCACGCAGTAGTCCTACGACAAGTTATGTTAGGGTTAACATTAGGTTAGGGTTAACATTAACATTAGGGTTAATATTAGGTTTAACACTAGGGTTAAAGTTAGGTTAGGTTAGTGTAGAAAGGGCAAAGATTTACGGCCTTGCCAAAAGCTGTTTTACTAAACACTCGTTTAACAGCACAAGGGCTCCAGCAAAACAACGGAGAGCGAAAACTTACGCAGCGACTTTTCCAGGTCAAACGCACTGGCAAGCTCCCTGAACGCAGCGGCAATCTTTTCGCACTCGTCTTTATAGTCTGAAAGGAAACACGCATTCAATCAGTTCTATGTGGGGGACACGTCAGGAGTCCACACTCTCGCGCCATCGTGCCTCATGCCAGAACCGCTCAGAGGCCCGGCACGGCATCGGCGGGAACTCGACGGCGTGTTTGTGTCCTCAATACAGCGTTTATGAAAAAGTATCTCGGCACCAGGGAAACATTACAAACACTCGAAATTGACAATACATGGCTCGCACGTGTCGTCACACCAGAAGGCTCTAGAGCATCGCTAAGCTTTCTCCGTGGTCAGTTCCATTCGGCCGTCTCATTCCTCCACAGTTTGATCGCCGCAAGTCTTGTCTTGATATTAATTTTTCTTCCCATAATGCAGCTCATTTAGCTTCTAGACATATTTTCTAAATAGATCTCAGGAGCTGCCGCTTTGTGGCGGTTATTTCGACGAGCTAGGGTGTCTCACAAGAACCGGATGGGAGAAAGAGTTCAAGCATTGCAATGGTGAGGACTGCTAAGTGCATCGCGTTGGTGCAGCCACGTTGACCGAAGCCTCATCTTGCACGAACGTCCCACATGGTATCCCTGGTAAGCCGAGAGGTGCGATGCAATAGTCTATCATTTCGTTTTGTCTAGGTTTGCAATTTTTAGACTAGGTGCCCAATCAATTATAATTCGTGTTGTCAAACTACTCAAAGCGAGTGCTACAATCAAATCTCGGTACAGCGAACACCACTTTAACAACTTTTCAGATTAACAAACTTCAAAAAAATCCCGTGCTGACTGCCTATGGTTGTAATGCAAAATTATTTCACTACAACAGTACTTCAGAATAACGAACATTTCAAAATAACAAGCACTATATTTAGCTCCGCATCATGTTAACAACACCTCAGTACTACGAACTCATATTCTGAAGTGCCCAGCCGGAGCGGCAGGCTAGCAGACGACACGGCGAGCGGGCGCCTTGCAAGTTGCAACTCGCTCCGTTGAAAACGTGAGACAGCGCGAGAGATAACAAAAGACAAACTGTTTTTTTTTTTGTTGTTGTTGTTGAAACGGCGACGGGTTTTGCGAGCGCAGAGCGCAGAGGCGAGGGTTCGGAAAGGGGGAAAGGGAGGCAGGGAGGACGTGCACGCAAAATCTGAGAAAGTAAAAAAAAAAATTCATTGGCCCTGGAGGTCCCCATGTCTGTAGTGAACGTGATCGACTCCAGTGCAGCTGCAATGTCCGACGAGATCTCTGCCTTGAGCGAGTCGACTGTATTTTGGTACAGTTCGGGGATCACTGTCCTAGAAAAGGTAGTCCTGTGTGGGATCTTGTACTGGGCCTGAAGGTGATGAATCAAGTCTTGAAATCCTTTGTTCTCGACGAACTTGTACGGTTGAAGGTCCAGAGCGATCATACGCGCGATAAACATTGTCGTTTGCTTTCTTGCACTCTCTGACAGCTGAACGTTTCCTTTCTTTGAAGCCAGTAAGGTTGGCTGCCTTGGATCTTGCTTCCTCTCCTTGAATGACTGTTGAACTTCATTGTATTGCGCGTGATGCTTGGCCTTAATTCAGATCGTTCACGAGCAGGCTTGTTGTGCTTGACGGTGTCTTCAAAGTCAAACCGCATTTCTTGCAAGCAGTGAAGCTTGGAGATACTTTGTCAAAAAAATTCCATATGAGATTTCTTTTTTCACCGTGGCTATTCATGTTGCGGAGCACAACACGCGCGCGCTTGACGGGAAAAGAATATGGCTTCTGTGGACGGCGGAAGTAGCGGGAGTGCTTGCGTGTGCATGTGCGCATCAACTCGAGAAATCGGGTAGGCTTAGGAGGCTGATGATGATAAGTGTTTCAACCAGTTTCAACCACGCCTCCTGTTTGCTCACCCGTCACGCGAAAAAAAAAAAAAATGAATGTATTGCGAGACAAACTAAAAGAGAAATGGCATCTTTATTCAAGGAATTAATCTACTCGGAAATGGGTTTACTGCTCATCGCCTTCAGTGCAGGAGCTCGGTACTCTCGGGCGATCACTTTCGCTGAAGGTTTTGTTTTCACGAAACTTCAGGTGACTCGGCATGGAACGCGCCCGCGACAGTATTTCTGGCGCCGTGTGAAGGTCGCTACTTTTGCCCAGGCGCGTTGCGGGCCATATACTTTGAGGGCTTCGATGCCGAAACGAATAAATTTCGCGAAAACGAAACTAAATGTCTACGTGATCGCCTGAGAATGAAGGTATCTTTCGTACCGTCGAGCCCGGTTGAGGTTGAGCACAATCCCATTCGGGAGGCCATACAGTCATACCACGCTACAACGAGGGCTTCGGAGCCTTTCCATGTCATCTCTCACTGACCCCGCCATCCGCGAATCAACGACGCGTTGACGTCAAGCCGCCGAGCTACGGCGGTTTCGAGGCCGACAGTACCGAATGCGCTCCATCGCCATAACAAAGCGAATTAACAGAATCCCAGCATGAATCGAAGTGTGAAAGGGTGCAAGGTACTTCGGCCAGAGTCAATATAATGACTCTAAAGAGACAAGTACGACATCTATGTTTCGACGTCTTAAAAAAGCCGTAATACGGCAGCCGCCAAAAACGGCGACTGCCGTACTGGCCGAAGATGGAGTCACGGAGCCAACGGAGCCGACAAGCTACGGAGCTTTTCTTTCTCCGCTCGCCTTTGTTGCTCTTCTGCTTTTTTTCATGTCCTTTCTCTCAACTCCACGCTGCTTCTGCTTCTTTCCTTTTTAAATGATGGCGGCGCCCCGCCTGAGATAGCGGAGGCTTCAGCACCGCAACAGCTAAAGTAGCTAAAGCGCCGTCGAATGGCATAGGAATTAAGAAGTACCGTATTTACATGAATGTAGGTCGACCTTTTTTTCAATTTTTGAAAATCTGAAAGGGGGGGGGGGGGTCGACTTATAGTAATCGAACCAAAGCCTTCCACGCCGGCAAAAACGAAACAACCGCGATATCATGAACACCTCGGCTTGTTACGAGTTCAGCCAGCTGTACCCCTAGCACTGCGCTATTCTGTGTGCTCATTTTATAAATTAATTATTTTTTTATTTGCGCAAACGAACATTATTGATAGCGATTCACAAATTAACCCGAATGTACGGCGGTGAACAGCGCACAGCGCGCCCGACTCCCGGGGGGTGGCGGCACTTTTTGTAAGAGCCACTCCGGAGGCCGCTGGCTGGAACAGCCTCACGGCTCACTCACCCCGCAGCTTCTCTTCGCAGTTTTTCGCACGATTCACGGTCGCACATCATTTGATCGAGTGACGAGATCAGGGGTCGCCAGGCTGACCTGGCCTAAGAGCCGCAAACAAAACCACGGAACTTCTAAGAGCCACAGGGGGAAGGGGAGGGGGCGGCAAACTTAACTTTTGTTCAGAGTCTGACTGTACGTATGGGGGCACAAGGCTGCACGAATGTACGTATGGGAGTACAAGGCTGCCAAACTGCAAGTTGCAGTGTGCTTTATTCTAATATCCTTCCTTCTTTTTTTTCCTGGGAAAACGCGGAAAGGGGCGAAAGGTTCGGGGAGGGGTCCCTTTACGAGGGATCTGCGAGCCACGCTTGGACCAGCAAAGAGTTGCATGCGGCTCGCGAGCCGCGGTTTGGCCACCCCTGGACGAGATCATGCTGGAGCGCTAAAAACTTTTTTTTTTGTATTGACACGCGTGATCCGGGCAGTTTAGGTTTTCGGTGCTTGTTTATGGCCATTCTTCATTCAGAAGCAACAAACAACTGCGCTGTTGGATGCCAGTTCGGCCCGTCGGAGTGGGTGATGCTCCAGTGGAGTCTGCAGTGGCGCGGGATCTTAAACTGTGACGGCATGACGGCTGATGTGCAATGTGGGGGGTCGACTTACAATCGTGTAAATACGGTATGCTATTATTTGAACGAAACGCGAGGGTTGACTTGAAGCGACGAAAATATATATAGTATATTTTTTTACCTCTGAACAAGCGTGTTAGTGACAGCCCCACGGTCATCGCTGTCCATCACAATGTGGCAGTTTTACATGGTGGCTGTAGCGGCTGTAGCGGCCGTCACAGAATCAGTAGTCATGTACCGAGGAGACCGGTAGCTACAGAGGAACTTTGCATGCTTTCAATGCGCCCGAAGTGTGTGCCCATGAGTGGCGGAAATGGCAAATAGAAATCTTTATCTTCAAGATAAAAATTTGAGCAAAGCGTAATATCAATTAGTGGGAGCGCATGGACACGCGCCTTCCGCGTTCACGCTAATCAAGTTCATGACACTATATTTTTCAATCGGGATGTCGATAAAGATGTTACAGAAGGCCTCCTGAAGGAATATTAAGGCGAGTTCTAGATACCTTAAACACGTCACAATATTGACCGCGTTGTCGATATTCGTCGGGTCGAATTATTCGTAAATATGAATACTAGGAGTTCGAAAGTCGGATCGAATTATTCGAGTAATAACTATTCAATTCGAATTCGAAACTCGAATATTCGCACACCCTTAATTTTTGCAAACAAAGTTTACGAAGAATTTTTTTTTTAGAATGAATGGCAAGCGGTGTTTGAAAAGTTAAAGATGTTTTCTGCGTGCACCACGTCACGTAGAACTTGGCACTTGCGCTATGCGTGTTGCTTAGAAACAGCTTTGTCATTGACCCTAGTTTTGTGCCTCAATGGCAACAATAACATATTTATGAATGCATTGAAGCGGAGAGATCTCTGGCACAGTGTTCAAGCCAGCGCCTGTCAAAGTCAGAGCAGACGCTCCAAGTGGAAAGAGTGCATGCGCGGGTGCCAAGGGAATGGGACAGTGTTTAAGGTTTTGTTTTTTTGTTTCTTCCTCAGCTGCACTGTCTGGACGGTGGAGACACAGTCGGCTGAGGCTACTTGGGCGTGCACCAATAGGGCTTTTTCTGATCGATCATGTCGCAGCGTCCTCACCTGAGTATATCTTACACCGCGATCTCGATGCAGCAGATAAAGCAAGGGATACGACTGATTCAAGATTGATGGTTAACTATTTTTAACATATAACTGGAACGAAAGGAAGTTTTTGAGTGCAGTATGAATACGCTGTAATCACGTGGTTGTGCAATGTTTTAGGCTTAGTCGATCTGGAACGATGCGCGTGCCAGACCAACGCGGGTTAGTACGCGTCCCCATGGGGTTCTCTCGTTAGGCACGTGCCGACGCGGGGAGACGCAAGCGCCGATGAAGCGCGTCAAAAACGTGCCCAGCCGAGGCGATTACACTCAAGTCCAACAAAAAATGAAAGATGGGTGGAGGGGGAGAGGGCAGGGTGCCTGAATAATTCATCTCTCACGCTTGGAGCACTTCTTGATCTGTCCCTGGGTGGTCTTGTAGAGGTGGTTGACCCCCTCGTCCATCTTCTGAGTGAACTTGCCAAATGAGTCGACCTTGCCCTCCCTGCGCAACGGAGAAGTGGCAGTTCAAGGCCATTGGTCGCGTGACACGTGCAAATGAAACGACAGCCAAACAGACAGAGAGGAACATTGGAAGGTAGAAGAGAACCTCAGCAATATGTCGCCGGTGTATATCGTTCACTGGCCGTTATGTTTACGGCTGTCGGTCTCATCCCAAATGTTCTAGTTCATCTGCCGTCCGCAACGTGGCTATGTTTGAGGCTTCCAGATTGTTCTTACATTCACAATAGGACAACTGACTAAGACGTGAATTTCAATGATCGGCAGACTCGTCTTGTCCGCAATAATGCAAATCATACTTCCGTTTTTCTTTGCCCGTCTGCCAAAAAAGGTACAAACAAGCTTCTGTTGTAGGCAGTGAATACCATATTCTCAGTGGCACATTTCTTGCATTAACAAGTCTGAAAGGTCCAGAGTTTTTAAGGATTTATAAGCTTCGATAACCTATGAACCGAAACAAGCTAAAATCAATACATACCGTGTGAATTAAATAGCGCGTTAGGCCTTTGAAGGAACCGCGAAAATTGGTTACCTATTAACATGTTTTAACACAGGGGTGTAATTAGATGATGCTATTTTTAGTAAAAGTATGAAAGGATGAGTTCACCAGAGGAAAAATACTGCAAATAGAAATCATATTGTTTTTATAGAATATGCCCAGCAGCCTGCACAAAACCATGAAATGACACCGTGAGCCACCGTGGGGTTTAATAAAGGGAACAAAATGTAAGCCAAATTTATTTCCTTTTCCTTCAAACTGTATTTCTGTCGTAAAAAAAAAAAAAAATGCAGGCGTCCACAATGCCATGTGATGTTTTCATGAAAACAAGCTTAGCTGGACATTTAGAAAAAATGTCTTCTTTCTGGCAACTCGGGTGATCTCATATTTTCGTGCTTGCAAATCGGTAAATGCACCACTAACGGGCAGCTCCGTAGTGAATCGTAGTGCGACAAGTTGATATGCCGATTTGCGTATTCCCTTCAAAAGGCCAACGAGCCGTCGGGTCCGTGCCGTAGAACGGGGGTTTTCAAACTTCTCAGTCTCGAGGAACCTCTATTCACCAAGAATAATGGCCCAAGAAGCCCTCCGTTTCACCATCAGCAACATACAAGCAGTTTGGGTGCCTACAGACCTCGTAAACAGTAATTCCCACACAATGTAACATTGTTACAACAGATCCGGATACAGCAGACGTTAGGCTATAACATACCGATTTGCGAAGTTTGCTTCCTCTTCCTATCTATGCCAATTGAGGCAACTTCGCTCACTACAAATCCTGTTACAACATATACTGTAACAACTTAATTTTTCGCGAGGACCTAATTTTTGCAAATTTCGTGAATCTCCCACAATTCACGAAAAATAGGTCCCGCGAACAATTCCGGTAAAATGTAAACACATTGGAATCTATATTGAGATCCCACCAGCGTCGCGAAAATTAGAACCCGCAAATTCTTCCCAAATTTGAGCTTTGACCTAAATCGCGAAATACTGAGCCCGCGAAAAATAAGTTGTTTACAGTATTCAGATATAGTGGAGCTACTATGGTATTAGAGAGTTTGTGAGTAGTTCATTATTCAGTTACAGTGGACTCTTCAACGGCTGTCATTATTTCGGGCACCTATGCGGCTCTGGTTCCGTAGCAGTGGCATTCCTTTTGTGAACTGCTGTCATCGCGCTTGGAGCATAGCGAGCCTTGTATGATCCAAAGTGTGCAGTGATGACGATCGTCCGAACAGCTCAATAAAAATTCACTAGGTTCAGAAGTTTCAATAAACCAGTTCTTTTCTAACATCCACTCACATTTTTGTCAGTCTCACTGGTTAGAACAGACTCCGGTCATAATCCAGCGTAAAGTCTGTAGTAAGAGTATCTGTGTTCTGCATACCGTAAAACCCCGAGAGATGGCCCACCAAACATCAAGAGCAAATCGGGTGAAAATATGGAGTGGGCTAACTTTCGGTGCACAGAAGTTTTTTTTTCCAAAGTTTGAAAAAATCTCCCACGCTTGTAATGGTGGCGAGGGGCAACGAAGCAAAGATGACTGTACTTCCCAATGAGCAACGTTCGCTTACATTCTGCCATAGCTATAACTAGCCGCATTTACGCCGAGGCAATCATTGATCCCTACACAACTATTACTAGGAGTGGGCTATCTTTTGGTGTTTAAAAAATATAGCAAATCAAGCCAAAGGTAGGGGTGGGCTATCTTCCAGGGGTAGGGTATCTCTCGGGATTTTATGGTACTCTTTTTATAAAAGACCAAAATCTTCGTCACTATCAAGGTCTGTTATAACGAGCTGTTAGTGCATTAGGGAATGTATGGCTCATTGACATGCGTCAATGTGTGGCTTAGATCAGCTAAGGTGGTGCCTAAATGGGGAAAGCACTTCACTTAAAGAGCAGGTACAGTTGAGAAAATTTCAGGGGAACCCATTGCGTGGGTTACTCAAGGAAATCCCCGTGTACCTAGGAACCCAGTTTGAGCGCCTATGCCGCAGAACAAAACCAGATTTATTCCCATTTCTCGGCATAACCGGTGAGCACGACTCTTGACGCCGGTTGTGAGAAGATCAATTTCACGAGCTATGGGGGAAGGGGCACTCACACAATGATGGGATCCAGGTTCCCGGGGGGCACTTGCAGTGCTGCCAGGAGGCTGGTGCCCATCAGTTCGTCCTTCTCCGCCTTCCGCTTGCCCAGCTTCCACCTCTGCCAGGGAAGACGGGTCAGCAAACAACTAAACTGGCCTAACCTAACACAAACCGGACCTGCCACTAACCTAACTAAACCGAACCTAGCAGAAACAAACATAAACCAAAACCCTCACTAACCTAGCGTAACAAAGCCAAGCCTAACTAAATCTATCCAGGCCTAACCTAATCTAAGACAAACCACACTTAACACTAACCTAACACAAACCAAACCTAACACTAACCTAATTTAATGCAAACCTAACCCAACACAGACCAACCAAGATTTTATAACGAAATGTTTCCAAGCTTTTTAACCTCCCTCAAGTTGAATAAGCACATTTTGAAGGTCTTTCAAGCTGCAAGTTCAAACATGTTTAACTTCCCACGATATGAGATTCTGAAATTCTTTCAAATTTGAGTTAGTGAAGTGCACTATAGTCCGTTGCAACTCAAGAAGGTAGGGCGAGGGTAAGACGGGCGGGGAAGGAGTAAGCAAACGGAACGCTAAAGAGAGAAGGAGGTTTCCCTCTCTCTTCTCCAGCGTTACGTGTGCTTCCTCCTCCCCGGCCCGTCCTACCCTCGCCCTACCCTCTTGAGTTGCAGCGGACTATAGAGACCAATTCCTGAACCTCGAGTTGCAGTGACAAGTTTCCTCAAGTTGCCACAAACTAAAAACTCTAGCTTTCCATCGTGATAAACTCAAAGGAATGGCTTTCATTAAAAATGTTGCACACGCAATGTTTTTGCTCTCAAACGCCTGACAGGGAGGGCAATGAGGGTGCCACCTTCTTTCGTATCGACGGCTTTCCTGCTCCTCTCACCGTGCAATGGCAATGTTTGGAAACATATCCTTGGTTATTGGTACTATACTCGGCACCCGTCAAAAATCGCGCCAAGCACTCATAGACGAGAATTCCCTGCACATAAGAGCTTTCGTACTACCTTGAAACAAACATTTTGGTGCAGACATCAAACGAAAGGGCGACAATTTGTTCGTCATCGTAAGAGTGACGCGTCGAAAAGAATGATAGACGAGACTTTTCACTTTCAGCTAGTTTCAATAGTGCCACAGAGGTTTCTTTCTGCTGGAACGAACCAAGCAAAACTTAACGAGCACCAGACCAAATATGTTCCACAGTCGCGCCCCCCACAGATGCAGCCAGTCAGGTGACAGAAGAAAAAAACTGCCCGTCTATAGGTATATACCAAAGGTGCTCCAAATGAATGGCACTCATGGGTCCTCCGTGGTGTCACGGTGTCAAGTAGCATCATGTCGCACGTCACCACGACGTCGCACCGTCACGCGACGTCCCAGTATCGTGCGATACCACAACGTCTCGCACGCAGTGTCACGTCGGCGCCGAGAGCTAGCCCTATAAATGCCACGCATTAAAAAAACCTACACCCGGAGCGTTACATCATTTACCGTTAAATAGATACACGAGAGGAAGCGACGCCCAGACCGACGGAGCTCGTAACGATGAATCGGCGGGGAGTACCTTCTCGTCCGTGCAGGTGAGGAAGTGCATCCAGACGGAGCTCTGCGACATCACGGGGTGCTGGCAGATCCTATTGACCCACAGCTGCAGCTTGGCCATCCGGTGCTCAATGAAGTTGTCCTGGTAGCGACCTGGAACGAGCACGTCCCCACACGGGACCCTCAGCCGCCGGGAGCAATGCCTCTCTAAATCCCGAGTGTGGCCCAACACATGTAACGAAATACCCCACCCACATAATCGATTCTAAGTAAAAAATAAAATAAAAAATTGCAGTTTCATTTTAATTAAAATGTCAAACAGAGAATTGTGTTTTATCAGAAACGCAGCAGCCGCTAACTCCAATCTCAACTTTAAAAAAAAAAAAAAAAATCTGTTGTATGTTTATACAGCCTAGAACTTAGCCTGCCTCAACAGACAATTTGTCTCCCAGCTGTGGATGAGTAATTTAGCCAGTGCAGTATGACTGCTAGCCTAGCGTCTTTAACGTGCATCACGCAGTAGTGATGCACGACCGCACGCCGGTACGATGCTCATCCAGATTGAAACGGGCAGGGGTGGGGATTGAACCCAGGATCCCTGGGTTCTGCAGCGTGAGCTTTTGTTCCGCGTGCTCAGAGCTGGTGTGCGCTAGACCACTTGGCCACCAATCCCCCCCTTTCGGCCTTCCAGGCACACCACGTTGCGTCAACAGAGCACGCCCCATTTTTTGCAAAATTCCTTTTTTTTTTCCTTTTCGTTTGTTGTTTTTGAAGCTTCTGCAGCTGGCAAGGTCTTCTTGGAGCGTTTCAGAGTCCTCTTTTCTGCTTCTTGTTTTTTTGTTTACAGCTGCACTGTGGGGCCGGTGAAGCTTGCAGCATGGGTGTTTCCACATTTTGATCGCTTTTTTCGAGGCAAAATCGGAGTTAGCTATTCTGCGCTAATACGGCGTAGCTTTCTGTCAGTGAGCAGACTTCTCGTTTCACCCGTCGTGCAACTAAAGTCAAAGTGGAGGGGGCCGAGTCCCACGCTTTACCTGCAGGGCACGTTCGAGGGTGCTTGAGGCAATGTGCTAGCGATTAGAGCTTCGTTCCGACTTAAACGAGAGGCAAGCAGCAGCTGCCGCCAAAGATCCAGCAGAGTCGAGGAATGCTGCTTGTTGCGCACGTCTCTTCTATCAATGCACTCAAAATCTAACGTGGTTACAATAAAGCTAACGAAAATTTCCTTCCTACTGAGGGAGAAGGGTCGAGCGAGCAAAATAACCACTTTGACAACTCAGCGAACTCCTTCGTTACCCTTCAAAGGGCTGAATTTTTGCGTCGAATGTATAAGGATTTTTATTTTTGCGATAAAAAAAAGCAGCCACCAACCATACACTAAAGGGAACGAAGGGGAGGGGGGTTAAGAACATATGCGTCCTATCCAGGAGGTTAACCCTCTCATGCATGACTTATAATCACCATATAAAACAAAAAGTATACTAAGTTGAGACGTTCCTCTACATCATATGGTAAGTAAATAAAAAAATTTACTTAAAAATATAATTTACAAATGCAGAACAGACGTGCGCTCAGTTGAGGACACGTCCAGTGGTCAGGTAATCTCATTTTTGGTGTTACGCAGCAATTCTTTTTATTGAAATGGTTGTGTATTTGGCTAGACATATTAACACTGTATAATTTCTGTATATTACAATTACTAAGCAAAATCCTGCGGAACTGGAAAAGGAACGGGAAAGACTCGCAATGCACGAAACCCCTCAGAGTACACGGGAAAAAGTGGGACATTGCAATGCCCACAGGTGCATCCCCCGTCTCACAAACATCGCACGCAACATCCTCTGCACCCTGCCATTCTTCACCCCTGCTGACGTCAAGGCCATCTTCAGATTCATCAGCTATGTCTAAAATTGGGTCAATTTCTTCTCTCATGAGGGATAACTTGTCCAGACTTTTTCATTCCGCCGTAAAAATGTAGAGCGGTACAAAACTCGCAAGCGCACGAGTCAATGTGTTTTGCGGGGCAAAAGTCGAATATGCGTGAGCCAAATGAGGGCAGTGTTACTGCATAGTGTTCCTATTTGAGTACAGATATAATGATTGTAAACAAAACGAATGGAGAGAAATCCTTTCTAAATTTCGCTTGCTAATGATTCATTCATGGCTAGAACATCCGAAAATTATCTTTGTTTCAATGTTCAGGCAAAACTTTGCCGGTAAAAAATTATTTACTTTTACAAATTACCGCTTGGCAATGCTACGAGTGGAGGCGAAGTAGTATACCATCTGGGTGACCGCCGGCGAGTGCTGCCATCTATCGGCCAGCCGGAAAAGCTTTGTCTGTCCTCACTCGAGGACACCGTGCTGCAAACTACGGTCCGAGACTGTTTTCTGCGATGAAAAAAGTTAAACATCTGTCCTCACATGCGGACAAGATACATGAGAGGGTTGAAGACATGTTTTCTAGGAGTTCAGCGGCCCTTTAAAAATCAACTCCCACGTCCGTGAATAAAAGTCCACTTCACTGATTTTACGTGACTCGCTTTGTGCAAAGGACAGGGAATTAGAGTGGTCGACTTATACGCGGCATTGCAGCATAGTACGGAAGTCATTGACAGGTGAGAATGACAGAGAAGCCTCCAGCAAAAGCTTCCTACCTTCGACAATGCTTTCGCGTCTCAAGTACCTCAAGCACGCACGCACATACAGTTAAAGCATGGTGGTAGGCATGAAGCACATGCCGGAGGTCAAGCATTTGAAAGACATGCCCTGCCATCCTCTTTCTGTCGGCGACTACGTCTACTCGTCTTGTCTGTCAACTTGCAGGGCGGCGAAGGTTACAGCAATAAGTGCAGGCTAGCCTACGACCGCCGCATCGGCGTCGGCTCGAAGATAAATGGAGCGTTCTTCTTCCGCACTCACCGGAGATCTGCTTGTCCGGCAGCGGGGGCACTGGGATCAGCGAGAACTTCTCCTGCAGCCGCTCGTGAAGCCAGTCAAAGTGCTTGTAGCGCCTGCTCACGGGAATGCCGTTGAACTGCACGGACAGAGACACACATGAACTTGACACCGCTTTGCGAAGCACCGTTTTTGCACCAAACGTTCGCTCCTGACCGTAGCGCCACCTCCAAAAGATGCGAACGTTCATACCTGGCGTACCGAGTCCAACTAATGGGCGGTCTCGCTAATTTTTTCTTCGCTTCTGATAAGCCGCATTCTACTGTGTCGACAAACGGCATCCACCACTTTCCCCGTTACTTTGCACGCGGACAGTCGGTTATTGGTGTTGGTGGAATGCACAAGCACGGCGATTGCCTTTGTTGACGACATAACTCAATAAGCACGACCGCGAGGAAGTTCTTGAGCTGCGTAAACCCACTCCTACTCTGCTTTTTTTTCCTCTCGGAGTCACCCCGGTAGCATCTACCAAGGACACTTTGCTCGACAACAGGTCCACTTCTCCATTGCCGGCTGCTTTTAAGTCCAAACAAAGACTGACGCATGCAAGAATTGAGTACCAGTGACGGTCCTTCATGTTCCCGACTAGTCTGGCCAGCGCAGTCGACCGCAGCGCGGAAAGACTCCGGAGATCTGGAGAGCATTGTGAAATTTTCTTTGGAGCAATAAGTAGAGCTCGAAAATAAACTGAGAAACAAAATGCAACGAGAGAAAGCCCTTAAATTGACAGACCATAGACAATATCATTCCTGCACATTAAGTGGAATGCAAATATTAGAAACACTTCTGATAAGGCTTTGCCAAACCTACAATTGCACTCAAACTATTAGATTATTGTGGCACTGCTTGCAGCCCTTATGAAGAGAACCTCATAAAAAACACATCTCGTGGGAAGGTTTATTCAAATTATTCCAAAGACAGCAACATTCCACCTTTACGCTTGGGTCCCCCGACAGTTTAGTCGAATTAATACAGGTCATACTAATTGGCTAAACACTAAGATGAAAGCTTGGGCAAGTTGGTGAGAGTTCATATTAGTAGTTCTATGTGTCCTCTCCTTTTGCCCTCGTTTATTCCAAGCTGTTGCTATGGCTAGACGCTCCCTTCTGATGTTAAAAAAAAAAAAAAAAAAATTAAAGGTAGTATAGAATTACTTCAAACACGAGTCTCAGACTGGACCGGCATATTTCCTTTTATTTGCAACTCCAACTTCATCTTACACTGCCCAATTGTCAAATGTTTATTCCTCATAGGAACAGGGCAATCATCCACGAGGATGCCAAATGCTACATTAGAATGGGTTATTTCAAAAGTCCTACCCAAACTACCAAAAAAGTAAAAAAGAAGTAAATGAACAACAGAAGAAGGTCGTTGATAAATGCTCGGATAGTATATTTTCTGGGTCATTGCGTTCACTAATGCCACTCCCATTAAACACCTGTAGGAATGCACGCAACAATTTCTAGGTCATTACATCCACAGCTGCTACGTACCACAAAAACTGCCATCCGACTTGTCCGTTGTGACGCCTGATGCGTCGGATGGCAGTTTTTCGTGCCGTCGTCCCGAATCAAAGTAGAAATTACGAAATACTATCCAAACTCCCTTTGCAGGCAGGGCAGAAGACACTCACCGAGGGTGTGAGCTGGTAGGCGATGAAGTTTTTGAAGCCCTTGAACTTGCTTTCCTTCTTGGGAGAGGAGACCTCACACTGGTAGGGATCCATGCGCACCGCCCAGCACACCACACCTCCAGAGTCCTGCTAAACACGGAGGTCATCCCTTTAGGTACCAGGCTAGCATTATGTCGACAAGGTGTCACGTAACGCAGTGTAAAGCGACACCGCGACCAGTCACGTGAAAATTTCACGGTGTCACGTAATGTCGTACGGTCACGTGAACATTGGTGCCAATTTGAAACGTATGTCCCGCCTAGTTTGGCGGGACACTGGTGTGCTAAATGTGTAGTGCATGCAACAGGTTTTCGTGACTTCGCACAGCCCTATCCTTGGGAAACCGAGTCCACAGCACTGTTTTCTCGCATTTTCTTACATTACGCATAAGTCGCCGAAGCATTAGTGTCCCAAATGTTGCACGCCAAGCTATCTCCTTCAACTTGTAGCCAGCGCTTAACACGAAGCACAGATGTCCTGGTGACTTGTGGCGTAACCAGACGCAAGCTTTCGTAACATAACACACTGTAAGAAAACAGGGCTATGTGAACGAGCCTTAAAATATATTTTGCGTTAAAAGCCACCCTTTCCGTCTTCTTGGTAACCACGCGGGCCAAAGATGGGGACTGACCACGATGGTGACCTGCTCCTCTCCGGGCACGGCCACCTTGGTCTGTCCCAGCAGCCACGACTCCCCTCCCGACTTGACGAAGTTGGAGAACCTGCACGCGATGCCACAGAGAAGCCGCACAGAGTTATCCGACACCAATGCGTACGTGCACTTAAGAGTCTCCGTTAGGTGTCGTCTTCCAAAGGCCAGGGACACAGCGATCGTGGTGGAGACGCACGAAATGATGGTAAGAGACTGAAACGAGCCTCTAACTGCCATTTCCAATTTGCCTATACCGTTTAGTCGACACCGGCTCCCTTGCACCTCCACGTTCAATGAAGTGGGGGACGTGCAAGTGTTGCGAGCGTTTCTTTTTCTATTACGAAGAAACCTCAATTATGCGACGTCCAGCATTTGGAAACGAATGGGCACGAGCCCGAAATTCTCTGTATAGAATTAATGCACTAAAAGTCTGGAACACACAAACGAAAAACGCCGGCGTCTGGCACTCGAACGCCGGACCCTGCACAAGGAGCAGACGACGCTCTCGTTAGCTCCTATTGGGTGGAAACAATAAGTAGAGACAAAGGCAGTCGGCCTTTGAGTCTACCCATTAATCCTTCCAATCCGAGCTTGGAGCTCTCATGCTCCCCCTCCATGCAGAGGCCATGCTGTACAGTCGGGGACAAAAGTCCCGAGGACGCGCAAGCTGCGACTGAAACGCATTGCTCTTCCATCTGCCGGCGGGTCGCCTGGTTTCGAGATCACATAAAAGCGCATGCGTGTCCTACTGTGCTTGCAAACATGTGCGTTTTCCCGCTCTTGTGCGGCGCGGCCCCTAACTCGGAATCGGGCGCGTGGTACCGCCTCGGAGATAGCGCTTACTGACATGGCACCGATAAAGCAAGGAGTCAATGCAGCTCAACTGAGCGATAAACTCAACTGGTTATAAAGCAAGGTGCGCTGATACGGCGAAATGCGGTGCAATGCCGCAGGCGGTATCTCCAGTTTCGGAAGGTGTAGCAGACGCTCGTCAGTCGCAAGCGCTATCTCCGAGGCGGCACCACGCGCCCGATTCCGAGTTAGGGGCCGCGACGCAGAAGAGCGGGAAAACACACGTTTGCAGGCACAGTAGGACGCGCATGCGCTTTTGTGTGATCTCGAAACCAGGCGACTTGCCGGCAGATGGCAGAGCGATGCGTTTCAGTCGCCGCTCGCGCATCCTGGGGACTTTTGTCCCTGACTGTACATGCAGACAAAGCAGAGCACTGGAAGCCCATCCCGACCTGTTGAAGCGCATGACCGTGCCTCCGCGGGCGGCCACGTCCCCCTTGCTGCCGGCATCTTGCTGGGAAGACCGGTTGGGAGGAAACAGGCCATAGTTGCACGGCCCAGACAGCTGCTGGGGCTGGTCCTGCCATAGAGAGGGTTCCATTCACTCACCCTGCCCAGAGTGCCCTCACATACACACGCTTTTGCTGAGGTTTGACATCTGCCCAATTGCTTTTTAAATGCAGAACATTTAAAGGGCCAGCTTTGAGGGTGTTCGTATCGGCGAATGTATGCTCAATGAGGTCAAGTTGTCATGTGACACTGATGGCTTGACATATTGACAAAATCCTCAAACTGTGCTCTTCAGTGGCTTAGTGTGCCCACAAAGGAAGGAGTGTGAAGAGGCACTATAAACACTATGCAATTAGAACATATTTATTGTCTCGCGAAGTACATGTAATCTGGCGTGATTCAACTTGAGCACGTAGCACTGGCTAAGGGCTTGGCGCCAATGACATAAAAATAATATTGCCTTCCTTTTTCTTTTGCCGCCAACTCCTCATCGGCGGAGAGGGGGTCACGTGCGTCAATGGCATGTGCCTAACGCCAAGCGCTTTAGGCATATTTGGCGTGCGTGACCCTGTTTCCGCCAACGAGGAGTTGGCGGTGAAAGGAAAAGGAAGGCGATACTCAGTTTCCACCATTCGGTTACTCCAACTCGGCCGACCCACCTGTGCCCCTTGGTTGGAGTCGTCAGTCATCCCAGTCATCGTCCCAGTCGTCCCCGTTGTCGTAGCCTGCCGCCTCATACTTGGGGGGCAGCGGGGGAGGGGGCACAGATGGGGGCCCCCCCGCTGCAGGCGCGGGCTGCTGTGGCTGGATTATCTGCACCACGCAACCGTCCGCAATTCATTACAGTAGGCTCGCGATAATTCAAACTCGGATATTTCATACTTCCGGTTAATTCAAACAAATTTCAAAATGTTGGTTGTCCCGCTATGTTTTTAATGTATTCATGAGCCGCTTAATTCGAACGGCGTTTTCGTATAATTCATACTTTTTTGTTCTCACGGCCCCGTTGAGTGCGCTTCTTTCCAAGCATCGGTGCACTGCAGAGAGGCAACACTTTCGGAGCTTGCTTCCCCAGGTGTTGCTTCTCCGCAGTGCACCGGTGCTCCATGAGAAGTGCACTCAACGGGGCTCAAGCGGGCACACGTGAGCTGTGAAAATGGGCACAACACGAAAATTTCCATGGCAACTTGTGCGGATGCTGTGATGTGGCAGCACGGCATAGATCCACATCACAGCATCTGCGAAAGTTACTATGAAAACGGCTGCGCAGTTCCCAGTTTTATCACTCATGTGTCCCCTCCTTAATAGTCCAAGTTAGACAACTTCTTGGCCTGATGAACAAACTTAATTCTGACTTGTCATGTGCTGTCTAAACAGTCCACGATAAACGATAAACAACATTTTTGAACGTAAGCATGTTTGATGGAAGTATGTATGGTTGGTCAAAAATGAGAGAAATACAAACCTTCACCAACTAAGTCCTGACGTTTCAAAACCAATTAGTTTTTCTCATCAGGGGCGACTATTTGCAAATGGAGAGCAGCAACTTCTTTTCCATCTATGGTGGTGTTGTTTTCTTCACTCACTTTTTTTTTCTTCAACTGCCCTAGCCTGTTGACATACGCCGGTGGTCAAGTGCCTGTCGACCTATTGATATTTTCTGGTGTAGTTTGAGTATGCCAGGATTCTATGAGAAGTCGTTGGTGGACGTTGGTTTTAACGCTCATTATTCTCGTGTTGTCAAAATCGATACGGCGGTTGTTGTCATCACAGTGCTCAGCAACAGCACTCCGCTTCCGGTCAAATTTTCTCACGTCGTTCTTGTGTGCCGATGTAAGTGGCAGAGCATTCAGAACACGGAATTTGGTATACAACCCCTTGTGCTTTTTGTTTAGGAGGGGGGCCTTTGGGTCGTGGCATCAGGTGCCTAAGCGTTGACACCAGCTTGTGGGTCACCTGAATACCTTCTTTTGCCAGTGTACGTGCTAACGCTTCGCTGGTCCCCTTTATGTAAGGAACGCAGATGCAGGTGTTCTGGCGAGACTGCATACTATTACGAGGCCACAGGACCGATGACCATGATTTTGACAGCGGGCCACACGACCGATGAAGCTACGTGTGTAGCCGTTTTTTTTAGGTCGGTGATGGCTCTTTTTTTTTTTTTTTCTGTCTGTCTCTGAGGAGCATTTGTTCTTAGCTCTGGACAGAAGGGTTGTAACCACCGAGGCTTTGGGACTCATAGGGTGGTAGGGGTCAAAGCGGAGGTAATGTCTCGTGTAGGTTGGTTTTCTGTATACTGCAAATGTCAGATGTCCTTGTTGCTTGACAAGCACATCCAGGAACGGCAAGCTGTGGTCCTTTTCGCGTCCTGCCGTGAACTGGATGGCCGGTTCAACAGAGTTTAGATGTTTCAGAAAGATAACCTCCAATGTTTTGATGATAAAGAAGCAATCATCCACGTAGCGCACAAACACTTTGGGACTTGCGGCGAATGACTGCAGTACTGTTGTGTTATGAATGCTCCACCACTTACATCGGCGAGAACTATCAAAGAACTCTGCAACACAAGAATGATGTGCGAAAATATGACCATGAGCAGAGTCCTGTTGCAGAGCACTGTGACGACAACAACCACCGTATAATTAGCGTGGAAACCAACATCCGCCAACAACTTCTCATAGAATCCTGGCATATCCAGACTACGCCAGAAAATATCAATAGGTCGATGGGTACTTTACCATCGGCGTATGTCAAGGGGCTAGGGCACTTGAAGAAAAAGTGAGTGAAGCAAACGACACCACCACAGATGGAAAAGATGCTGCTGCTCTCCACGTGCAAATAGTCGCCCCTTATAAAAAAAAAACAAATTGGTTTTGAAACGTCGGGTTCCTAACGCTTTAGGACTTGGTTGGTGAAGGCCCGTACACTTTTGAGGGATAAATAAACTTGTCACATATTTAACAAATGTTTTATGTGTGGCATACCTGTTTTTGGTCAGTAGGTCTATGGAGAGGAAATCATTAAATATATGCTTTGTATGCATAGCCCTTCCTATGGCAAATCATAATTTTATCTTGCCCCCCCCAGACGGCACCCGTTACTTGAAAAAGGTCTACAGCTGATCCATGTTCTATGAACACACACGATTCGTTGAAAGATGATTGCAGCTCACCTCGACATAGTTTTCAGGGAAGAGGCCGGTCTCGCCGCGGCAATTGATGCCCTCGCACCAGCCTTCTCCTATGTCCTGCGATTAGAAGGCCAGTGAGACAAAGGCCCAGAGTTCCACCAAAGCCGGCCCCACAAATGTTGGGCTCAGCCAGGTTTCCGCCCACTATGTTAAAGAAGTACCCAAACTAATACCCCATTCACACAACAGCGTAGAGGTACCTTTAGCTAAGGTCCCTTAGCTCAAGGTACCTCTAGTAAAGGGCGATGGGTATCACACGGTGAATAAACAGAGGATGGATATATGGATGGGTGGTACTGGCTATACCCTTTGTATCAGCCTAATCTTAACGATTTGTGGCATGTGAACTAGCATGAGCAAGGAGGAAAACCCTTTCTACATGGCGGATGGAGCGGGACAAGCTTGAACGAGCAGTGCAACGCACACCTCAGGGCGGTTCAATGAAGAAGCTGAGGCATCGTTTCGAAGTGAAAGGTTCGTCGAGGAACGATTTGCCGACGCATTTGCACATGCTGTCCTGAAAAAGGTTTGCCATCTTCCCATGCATTAGGCCCGTTCAGACTGGCGAGGCATTGCGGCCGCCGTGACGAGACCAAGTTTCTAGGCAGTGGTCGAATATTGCTTTGAAGGCCATTGGGCCTTTGTAGTTTTTTGTAGTTGCTGTTGTTTTGCTTTGTTATATAAGAAACCACTGGCGGCAGGCATTGTACAGGCTAACTCTAAGATGAGGTGCATCCTTTCAAGACCTCTGAAAACAAACGTCCAACGCTGCCAAACATGCACTTTGAGAAGCACATACCAATGATTGGAAGTGAGTAAAATACATAAGACCTCCGAGCTCGATGGTGTTCTCTGCGTGCGCCGTCTTAAGTGGGCATAATTTTGAAATGGACCTGTTAAACAGAACAAGTGATGACTGAACCTTCTAGCATGAGTATATGTTCCTCGCTAGCATAGTTTATCATGTTTGTGTTAAGAATTTATCCAATAATTGCCACTTACACATATTCAATTTGTTAGAATGTATTTTAAAGACAGTAAATTTATATATTTGTTATTTTTATTTCGAGTTCATGGCCAACCTCCCTGTAAAGGAAGATTGGCCAGCTCCCCCTTAATATAGGCCCTCCCTTAGTTAAAGGGACCTTTGTGCACCGTGTGGTAATGATCGCCAGCTCCTTTTACTAGAGGTACCTTAGCTAAAGGTACCTTTGTGTTGCTGTGTGAAAGGGGTGTAGGAGAAGGTGTAAAACCATCAATAATGACAATTGCTTGCCACTGGAGATAGTTATCTCCCGTCAGTTTAGAAAGAATAGCATTCCTGTTTAGGGCTTCCACTGGTACTCAGACCGATGCAACTACCAACACAGAGTAAAGACGTGATTCAAGGACCTCCGAGACTCAATGTTTTGCCTCCCGACCATTTTCCTGCTTACCAACGCCTGCAGGCCGCCTGCACCTCCTAACCGTGTCCTTAGCTCTGAGTACATCTCCCACACACTTTTTAATGTTACCCATCCTAGAACACTCCGGGACAAGGGCGTAACAAATAACCAAAATCCACGATAGCACAAGGTTTTCAACTGCCACAAGCGAACATTTATGCAATCCCTCCACCCCCTAGGGGTATGTGCATGCGGGCAAACTCTCGTGCGAAGTACTCGACTTCAAGGTCTCACCCGAGATGGCTGTGTTGCAAAATTTCTGCACTCTCACTCCAGAGCAAATTTTCATACTTCGGCATTGAGAAACATACTCGCGTCCAATATCGCTTTAGCTGTGTTATCGTATGATATGATCCATGGAAGTAATTCATATCTACTTGAGTAAGACTTTACACAAAGCCGATGTGTGCTGTTGCGGCAATGAGCAGTCATGCACGGGAGTCAGCACAGTGTGTAAACTAACGCTCTTAAGGCAGTTTAGACGGCCCGTAAAAAAAGGTTTCTCAACATATCGTGCTGCAATTTACTAGAAGTGCAAGCAGGCAGTAGCAGATTACAGTTAAAAAGAAAAAAAACTTACCTTGTTAAAACAAAAAAACAGAAACCTGTTCTGAACAATCTATACCACCACTTCTCAGACGATGCACGCGTAGGGATAAAGATAAAGACGATGTATGCATAGAGATAAGTGCTGCCGACAGGTGGCGTTCGACACGTAGAGGGAGTAAAGTCTCTTGACAAAATTTACGCTTACAGATATTGTCAACCATTGTTGTGGAAACGTGAAAGACATGTGCCACAAGCGGGAGCTCTGCCGCCATTCGCTTCCAGTGGCAGCTCATTTCAGTGGTGCGCCGTCATTTGCTTCCAAAAGGTGCTCGAGACACAGGCCTCAGTGCACTGTAGCATTTGATTGTACTTGAAACACAAACGCATCAAGGGGCTTTAAAAGGGAGCAGCAATCGATTCAGGTACTTTTTGCGGGAATGTCTGCTATCATAACCTGAATCGTCTGGCTGTCCCTCGACGTGGTGTACGCCATCTGTAGGCAGCACTTGTCCCCATGCGTGCATGGTTTGTGAAGTGACGACGCAGACTGCCCAGAACAGGTTTCTGTTTCTTTTCTTTTTAACGAGGTAAGTCCATTTTTTTTGTAGAATAAAAGGTTAAAAAAGCGCGAACAAACGGGGACAAAGAAACAAGGACGACAGGACATTCGCTTCTGCATGCGTCACCAGTGTGGTGTACGAGATTGCGTTTACTTGTGGCAGAGTCTACATTGGGCAGACTGGGTGCTGCTTCAATGATAGAGCACGAGAACATAATTTGTGTGTGCGCAACAACGCGGGCGCTGACCACTGTAGGCGATGTGGGTGTAAACCTGACCTGACTGGCACAAAAATTTTAAAAAAGGCAAAAGAAAAAACGGAAAGAGAGATTATAGACGCATTCTACATAAAAAAGAAAGAAAACAATTGCGTCAGCGCTCCGTCTGTGTATTTGCTTCAAAGTAAGATGGTGTTTCTGGAAGGCTGGCTCTGATTGTGGCAATTGAATGCGATGTGGTTTGGGCAATGTGTATATACAAAGGTGACAATGGTGTTAATAAAAACCAGTCACATTGAAAAAAAAAAAAAAAAGGAAGCACATGTTCTGTCGTTTGTTTTTCTTCATTGTCCCCGTTTGTTGTGCTTTTTTAACCTTTTATTCAGTAATGGACCAGCTAGCCCAAACCCAAGTTTTAATGCACAATTCCTTGTTTTTTTCACTGTCAAGTTTCACCACCTGCTTGCACCTCAATAGTAAATTAGTGTGATACGTCGAGAAACCATTTCTGTGGGAAGTCTAGTGTTTTAAAAGCGTTCATTTACGGGCTGTAGTTTTCACAACCAACGATTTACACAGGATTAAAACCCTCCAAACAGACCCTAGTTTATGGAAAGACAGCATGTTTCGCCGTATTTGCTTTAAAAAAGAAAAGATAAGACTAGCTTGATTATGTTGACAAAGAATGGGGAGCACAGAATGTGTTGTAAACATGCTGGGCCCATGCTGTGCGTGTGCGTATGATGTCACGTGACGTTAAGCTGTTATGTGACGTCATGTCACACGACGTCCCTGATGTCACTGTCCTGAGTGACAGTTTTCTCGTAGAATTCGGCTGACGAAACATATTTGGTGTTAAAAGAAATACAACATTCAAAAACGCGAGAAAACAAAGCAGGCTTACCCGCACCAAAACCACAATGCCGCGGCAAATGGGTCAGAAACACCACCGGGAAACGAGCGTACTGACGCGAGCAAAGAGGCCGACTTTTGAACCCAGACCAACGACCCTAACCCGGACCACGAGTGCACCGATGCGAGACCATTTGCTCGGGTGGGAAGCGAAGGAGCGCCGGAGAGCAAGCATGAACACGTGATGTGGTTTCTCCCAGTCCTCTTTTGAGGAGTGAAAGCCTTTCATCGGAGACACCAGAGCAGAGGAATGCGAGGCCCTCGATTTAAGCGCCACAATGGGTGGACAGCGCGCTTGAAGAACGTAAAAAAACAAGAAAGCGTGGCCGTTGATTGCGTCGCGCAGGGGGGACAGCCGCCGCGCTGCTGGTAGGGGTGGACCCACCTTGTTGATGACCGTGACCGTCTCGTTAGCCCAGATAGTGATCTCGCCAGCCGCCTGGGGCTCGAAGTCGTACAGGGCCCGAGCCTGCAAAAGCGACGTCAAGAATGCAGCTGCTCACCGAGGGACCGGCCCGAGACCGTTGGACCGTGTGATCGACGCCTCCGAGCGGTCGAGCAACGGCCACGGGCAGCGTGTGCGCGGACACGCCGCGCGTTTCGTGTCGACAGCTGGTGACTAATGCGTCGGACCATGGGTCGCGTCACGGGAACGTCCGTCCGCTGGACGGCGAGTGGACCCGTGAGGCGGAAATTGCGAGCGCGGCTAGAGGGACCTTTGTCACCTGCCAGCCTTGGGCGTCCATGCTGGAGTAGGCGGGGATTGTCGCGGCGTGTCCTCAGTCAGTGCACCCTCACGGCTGGCGACGTCATGCGTTCTTTCGCCCCAAAGTTAAGCCCGATCGAGGAAGAAATCAGCCCACTCATCACAAGAACCCCGGGCGCACCCACCCCCTTGTCCGTCGTCAGCCGTTCACGGCAGTCCCGCAGCATGACGCACATTCATATATAAATAAAAGACTCCTAATAAAAACATTTAATCAACTATAAATTAAACAAATTTTATTTTAGAGCGTGTAGAGCTTCAATAGCGATAAAACAAGTGACTATTTAGTATAGATGCTCCGACAGCTCCGATCCGCTTATTTTGTTTCCCGCCAAACGTTTTCGAGGGCTCGTGGGGTTCGTGTACGTTGGTTGCGTCGCCTGAGTTCGGTGTGATTTGCGTTCTTGTGCGAACTGCACTGGACACGAGGTACGCGCGTCGGCGGACTCGAGTTTGCTGCTGTGTCGCTAGAGCTGCTCTCAACGGTTGTTCCGTGCACGGCTACGCGTGCGCCAGGCATGCCCCGCTGACTCGTCGTCTCGGGCAAGCGAGTCCGCCTCTGGCCGCGGTAGCAGCCGCCCGGCTGACAGTGCCTGCTCGCTGGGCTCAGGATGGCCAAAGTGCACGTGTGCAACGTGGTCGTTCTCGACAACCCGTCGCTGTTCCTCAACCCGTTTCAGTTCGAGATCACCTTCGAGTGCATCGAGGACCTAAAGGAGGGTAGGTAATCACCGCGTCCGGCGCCCCGCGGCTCGCCCTGAAGGCGGCTGCATCTTCCCCTCCTGCCCAGATCTCGAGTGGAAGATCATCTACGTGGGCTCCGCGGAGAGCGAGGACTACGACCAGATCCTGGATACGGTGTACGTGGGGCCGGTGCCGGAGGGCAGGCACATGTTCGTCTTCCAGGTGCGTTTCCCCGCGTCCGACGCCGCTGCCTCGCGGTTACAACCCGGCGTCGGCGAACGACAGGCTCTCCCGGCGTGCTTCGTCTCTGGCTGTTCTACTTACGCAGTTCCGGATAGAAAACGCACGAACGGGAGCAAATAGTTTTTCGCCGAGAGCCGCTGCCGGCTCCCGCGGGCGCAATAAGGGCTCCGGGCGCGCGCTACCGCGTCTTTAGCCGGGTAATTTTGTCCACCATTTTGTTATGGTCACGTCTGGCGCGTGTCGAAAGCGATAACAAGATTTCGCATGATGCCATTCAGAAGTAAGCGTTGGAAGTAACCGACGTTGACATGACAACAAAATGGCGGATTTACGTCATATGGAAAAGGCCATGAGCTCACGCTGACTGCCTCCGACTTGTAGCGTTCGACCCGCTTCAAGATGAGGCGATTTCATTACAATGGCTATTTATGCTAGTTGGTTCATCATCACGTTCAAGTCGCCGAAACTACGCGAGGACATTAAGAAAGAGGACAAAAACAAAGCACACTCACAACTAACATTTATTGAAATCCCATCTTTTCTGTATTGGTGGTGAAATGCAGGGTGTCTGAAATTCCCAGGCTTGATCTAAAATGGACCTTAAAAATCGGCGCCTGCATATAGCAATCTAAACCTTTCGTCAAAGGTGTATTTCACTGGTAGGCTTTATCTTGAAAAATTACAAAGCGTAGCTCTCTTTGTAGAAAATATAGGGCCAAAAAGATTGACGCAGACGATCAGTGGCGGGGTACATTTGGCGTACGTATCGATACGTGGTGCTACCTCCTTATCGAGACTGCTCACGACGACTGTGGTTTGTTCAAATGAACATAATGGTTAAAAAATAAATGCGGACAATGATAGCAAAAATTAATTAAATCTCAGTTGCATAACGACGGTGCCAATGGCGCTCTTGCTGCGGACAGATTTCGTCTGCTTTCACTGGTCGGCTACGCTTTTCGACGCTGCTCCTGACGGCATCCATAAATATGTGCGCCAAGCGCGCCCCGCTACTTGAGTTGGTCATCTGTGTTGCCGTTCACCGTTGACCACCCTCGCAAGTTCTTTGGCCCTATTTTTTTTTTTTACACAAAGGGAGCTACGCTTTGTAATTTTCTATGATAAAACCGACCTGTTAAATACACCTTTGACGAAAAGTTTAGATTACTACGTGCAGGCGCCGATTTTTACGGCATATTTCAGACACCCTATGCATAGCTTCTCCTACATCGGGCAGCCCTTTCTGCAAAAAAGCATACTCTTTCGCCAATAATGACACAGAGGTGTCGCTTATACCTTCTGTGCCTTTTTTTTTTTTACTTCGAATGCTTTGTGAAGCTGCCTAGATATCCGATCGGGATACCTAGCAAAAATTCTTGACACCAAATGACTGCACATGTGCACACCGTCTGCTTTCTTTGTGCGTACCTCTTCACATTCCTCTGAACTGCCGGTTTGATAGTTTCCTTGCAGGGAAGCATGGGGGTGCGTGCTGCCCTTGGAGCAAGGAGGCTATAGTAACATCACCTAAATAATCAGTCAGTGTAATGGCACTTTGACGTCATGACAGCTAGGTTGAGCGCAAACACAGATTGGACACAACGGCCTCGCATCCGGTCAGTGCGTCGAAGGACGCCCGGCGTTGTTCTCGGGCCCAGTTGCTTAGTTGGTGCCATCTGAGTGTGATGACGTTGAATGGAGGTAGGGAAGGCTGTTCAGAAGCTTAGAATATTCCAGGTGTTGGTTATAGTTGGCAACAGGTTAGAAACCAAATGGAAGCTCCGCCTCCAGCAGATGCTCGTTCCATTCCGGTGGGCTTCGGCTGCGCGTGCGACCAACTGTTATCAAAGGCAGAAAGCTTGTGCCGGAGGTAGAGTGTCAACTGGGTTCTTAAAGGCCGACGTGCAGCCTCGGTTTTCTGCAGGGAAGATAATCCCCCGAGCACTCCCCTTTCCTAAACTGCTAGGGGAGCCAAGTTGGGGCAAGGTAGAAGGTGGAGAGGATATAGAAAAGGAGGAGGCGGGCAAAAGTGGGAAGTGCGAAGTGAAAGTCAGCCTTTAAGGGGGAACATTGGTCATGGAGTTTTTCGATTAAAACCAACAAAAACGACGCAAGCCATGTTGCCCGTTTTTTTGTGCTGATTTCAAATATCTGGTCATTTTGTCAGTCATGAGTAGATCAGTCCTTAAAATATTCAAAAATCGCCAGTCTTTGTTTTCAAAAACAATAAGGGGAAAAAAAGACTGCTCAACAAGGAAGTTCGATTGCATGGCTAAAGACTACAAAGTATTAAGAGTACAATGTTAGGAGTACTTTTGAGATTGAACTATTCTTAGTGCAATTTTACACCCTATTGAAGTTCAGATTTCTGTGTGGCTACCAAGTAGCAAAGGAATAGGTAAATTGAAAAGTTTTTCTTAGACCTATATTAAAAAGTATGCTCTGCAGATTGTGTGCTTCTCACATTAAGCTAGATGTTGCAGAGAAAGTTATATTTCTGTGCCCCCTAGATGCTTAGATATCTCTTGAAAATTGGCAAGGAGTTTAAATCTTGTGCTTTTGGGAAACCAATATTTTAGAGTCAACTTCATTGCAAATTCCTCCGACATAGATGTTATAAGTTTACATACAGTCTAACAATGAATCTGGTGACAGCAGACATTCGGTATACCGTACCCAATTGTGAAGTTTGGTTGGCCTTGCTATCTTTGCCGTTGAGCCAACTTTGCCTATTTCAGATTTCTTTATAACATATATTCGGATATAATGGTCTATATTAGGGAGTTTCTAAGTACTTTACCATCCCAATATAGCGGACTCTCCGACAGCAGTCATTATTTCAGACATTAGACGGCTTGGGTTTGATAGCGGTGTCATCCATTATTGCAATCTCCTGTCATCGTGCTCGGCGCCTTGCGTACCTTGTATGACCGAAAGCACTACTTTTCAGAGTTCAGAAGCCTCAACACACTCCAGTCTAATCCACATCCAAGCCAGTAGTAAGAGTGTTTGCGTGCTGCGTACTACTCCTTTTACAACAGATTAAAATCTTCATCACTATCAAGGTATGTTGTAATGAGTTTATACTGTATAGCTCAAACCTTCATCCACAAAATTAGAAACTTCTTAAATTCAGAAGAGCAATAGCTTTAGATTTCACAATCGCCATGTCCAAAGGAATGTTATTTTAGAGATTTTTAGGCGCCAAATACCCATGTCTATCCCTTAACCTGTCGCCAACCATACTGTGAAATACCGAGCGTCCGCGCATTCCACAATAAGCACCCACCCCTCAATTTCGTAGCATTTAAAAAAATGTATGAAGGACATATCTTTACCTATTGTTGATCTAGGGAGTACCCATTCGTCAGTTTTTACATGATTATCTCCAAATTTTTAGGGGGCGCTTGCTCAGAATTTTGAGGCTCCACTGAGCTGCCTCGATTTGGTGCCCCTTTCATTGTACCCATCTTTGGTTTCCTGGTGGTTTATACTTGGCCCTGTAGCTCACACGAGCTCCAGTTCTTTCTCTGGTTCAAACTTTGGGGGGAAGACTGGGTCATAATATTGTTAGGTTTGAGTCTCTGCTCACACATACAGCGTTCAGGGCCCTTTTTTTCTTTCACGTGCCCATTTCATACACCTCTTTGTTTTGCTATCTAAATTCACTCCAGTAGCAATACTTTGCCAATTAATTTACACAGAGCAATCGAGGGCGACTGCCCAGAACTGCTATTCTCGCGTAATTTGGTTTCAAAGTTGGAAAAACTGACTTGAGTCTCGTCTTTCATTTTGTATGACCCTGACAATCTTCATTGGTTGTCTCGAGTTGTTTGCTGCAGCTCACTCACTTGGCTGATGTAGATATTTGAAGGACCTTCTAGAAGTGTACTTTCCTTTTCATTTTTTCCCTTTTTCCGAAAGGTAGTGACAGCAGTCGAAAACCTAACTTCCGACGGGAACCGAAGAGAAATTATGTTTCAGTCAAACTCGTTACGTGTAACTATAGGAGATGCGATGTACGCATTTCCGCTTTCTTCAGCCGCACGCACAGCAGCTTTGGTACCTTCTCGGTTTATTTTCAGTTCGACAGCTTCGCCGACCATCTTCGTTTGAGTTAGAGTAACTGTATATGCTCCGATTGTGGAGCAGAGTATTGCAATGGTCTCAGATTTCGTCCTCCAAGTATTGTTTAAAGTGCCTGTTGGTCTTGCAAGAGATGCAACAGGCATGGTGCCGCGTGGTGACATTACAGTGGGCACACGTCGTCTGCTCCACATTGTCTTTTGCATCGAAGTCCTAAAACGGAGGTCTCCAAACAACGACCTGTGTGCCACATCCGGCCTGCAACTGGCTGCAGTCCTTGCGGTGGCCCGCGACCCGTTTCCAGCAGGCGGCCACTCCTATTAGAGCAAAAACAAGCGCATGTAAAGTAACAGCGTCACGACGCTTGCCAAACACTTAGTATCCGTGCTGACTCTTACCCTGCAATTATGTGCCATATTTATTGCTCATTGTTAGCACCTGTATCGCCGTTCTTAGTCCCCTGTTTAATGTCTCCGTACCTGCGTTAAAAGTAATTTGCGTTTTCTTGTATATTGTACTTCGTGCCCTGTGTCATGCATATCGCCATCACCCTTGCCCCTGTGCACATGGGGGCCAATTTGGATGCACTGGCGTCTCTTAGACAAAGCGCCGCCCCTCGGATCCCTAGGTGGCGGGTTCGAATCCCGGCCGAGGTACCCGCAATCCGACGTAGGCTCATCGTGGCGAAGGCACGTAATCGAGATTTCAGTAGCACGTCGGAAGATCCCCAGGCGATCCAAATTAATCCTCCGCCGGTGTGGCAGGTGGAACCCCCAACTTTGCTTCTGAAAGATGCCAGCTGAATGTAGGAAGATAGATGAAGAGAGGAGAGAAAAAGGACAAACACTGCTGGACTAGCAACTAGCTAGGGGTAAGCTAGGACCAGACTTGGAACAAGCAACCGTTGGACTAGCAACTAGTGGTATTTTGTCCTTTTCCTCTCTCTCTCTTCATCCATCTTCCTGCAAACAGCTGACATCTTTCATATACATGAATCGCCAACTAGCTTGGCTACAAGCACCCCAAATTTGGTTCGGGATAGGGGGCGGTAGACACACCAGTAGTAGACGCATTCCGGGCAACGTGAAAGTGGAGGGCCCGTTTTCCTGAAAAGGGCTGTTGGGGCAACGCAGGCGGACCCGCCGGACCCGAGCAAGATCCCCGTGCAGGACGCGGTGGGGGTGACGGTGGTGCTGCTCACCTGCTCCTACCGGGGCCGAGAGTTCATCCGGGTGGGGTACTACGTGAACAACGAGTACGCCGACCCCGACCTGAAGGAGAACCCGCCCTCCTCCCCCCACTTTGACCGGGTATGTGGCACCTCCCTCTTCCCCCAATGTTCTGAGTGCCCCTCAGGCGGCGACGTGTGCCTCGAGAGCCACAACAAAAGCCGCCCTTGTCGCAGATGGTCTAAAACTTGTCAATCTCGACGAACCCCTTCACGGCATTCCATAAAACCGCTCCATTTGGACGCGTTTCTCGGTTTGGGTTTCTTATTGAAGTGCATGTCTGTGCCCGCTGTCCTGACTCCAGGGACCGAGACGCGTAACACACGTGTGCCAAACTTCCCTCCAGCCTTCGGGGGGGCGAGACGGTGGCTTCACGCCGCGACCACCGTGGAGCAGGACTGCGGGCACTAAGATGCGCTGTGATAAGATACCAAAACGCATCCAAACTGAGCGGTTTTTCAGAACGCCGTAAGATGCTGCCCTGCCCTCTATCTTTCTAAAAAGAGTTGATTTAGTGGTTTTCAATGATGCTTAGAAAGTTTCTAATTGGAGCCATATGTCTATTTTCGTTAATTAAAAAGTTAATTACCATGATACTAAATTGGCCGACTGATTGTAATGTCCACCTGGCCGTATAACTCACTTGCACAAACCACGTAAGTGTAGCTTTCATGGCTCTTTTTAAATGCATTTCTTAAGCTTGAAAACAAAAAAAAAAAAAAAAATCCTGTATGTGTCCTATCCGGACAGAATTGTTTCTGGGGTTGAGGTCCCTTTAAGCGTTCCCGTTGCGTATACCCCGTCAATGTCCCCGGGGGGGTGGCCATGCAGTTGCAGCGCAACATCCTGGCCACAAACCCTCGGGTGACCCGCTTCAAGATCGACTGGGACGACAACCCCGGCGTGGATAGCGTGGCCACAGATGCGTCCTCCTCCGCCGCCGTGGCCGAAGACAACAGCATCGGTCCCCTGCTGAGGGCCCCGCTGCTGCTCAACGACAGCAGCCACAGCATGGAGGTGGCCTGAGTCACCGGGGGGGCAGCCACAGCATGGAGGTGGTCTGAGTCACCGGGGGTTACCCCGAGGAGGGGAGTGCGCCCCAGGACTTTCTCGCGGGCCCTCTTCCGATCCGCGTGCTCGTGTACTTTTTACTCAACGTCCGTCGGCCTTTGTAAAATGAAGTGTTCTTTGGTACTACCTGCGTCGGCCCATCATTCGACCATAGCCACGCGTGGGACTGAAACGCTGCACCCTTGGAAGCATTCGTCTAAAGGTGGCGACTCCCTGCTTCGCTCATGCGTCTCAGGTTGCAAACTGGTTTTGTGCGGGGTGTGTTGACGACATGAAGCGAAGAAAGCATCTTGCCGTGTCACCCTTTGTGACTTTGCGCTTTTTATGCTTGTACCTCCCCCAAGGTGTCTACCTCTTTCAGTGTGTTCGCAGTTTCACATTACGTCCGATCGCGGCAGACGTTACGAGCCATTTCAATCGGCCCATGTTCGTGAACGTAACACGTGATACGCTCTCTGTTCATCGCTCCGCCCCCTCTCCAATATCACGGCCTCGGTCTTGCTCGGATGGCTCGTAGCATCCGCTGCGGCCGGACGTAAGGTCAAACTGGGTGTAGATGGCTCGCACGTGATGTCACTGCCCCTGCTGGTGGTCATTCCCGCTGCTCCTTGCCGAGGGAAACAAATTAGGTGGTGCGAAATGGATATTACTTCAGAATGTATGCGTTCTGCAGCAGCATGCCATCACAATGGCCTCTGATACGATGTCGGTGCAAGCCACGTATAGGCAGCAACATTTATTTATTTCTTCATTTATTCAAGTTCCCTTAAAGGCCCTCGTTCAAGGCATTACATAAGGGGGGGTACATAACACGAAAGCATAAAACGGTAACAACGACGTATGCGAATACACGGGGTGCTGCAAAATACTGTGGCATCGGCACGAGCAACGGCAGTACACAAATTAATCTGGGTACATGGGGAGCATAAGGGGATGAAAACATTGATACATGGTAACCAGTAAGCACAAGACAAACAAATAGAAAGGCATAGTGGGAATTAACAGAAATGAGAGCAAAGAGCGTTGCGAAATACGGTGGGATCCGTCTGAGTTACAGTAAGTGAGGGAAGGTCGTTCCAGCCTACAATAGTATGAGGGAAGTAGGAGGAGTTAAAATAGGTTATGCTGCCTGAGATGCGGAAAACGTGACACGGGTGATTTAGCCGCGATGAAGATTGCCTGGGGGATGGGAGGAGAGGGTCTCGGAGCGCAGGTAGGTAGTAGTAAATTTTGTGAAAGAGACAGAGTTGGCGCTATATTACGGCGGATGTTTAGTAAAGGAAGGTTCAGTTCGCTCTTTAGGGCGGATACACTAACTGACCAATCGTATTTCTTCAAAATAAACCTGGCAGCGCGGTTCTGGACTGCCTCGAGATGATCTAGAAGTATATTTGGTGAGGGCTCCAAATGGCCTCAGCATATTCCAATTTGGGTCGAATATATGTCTCGTAAGCCAATTTTCGCACAAATGGGGAAGCTGATTTTAGGTTTCGTCTTATGTAACCGAGGCAGCGAGACGCCTCAGCACATATAAGCTAGATGTGAGCTTTCCAGGTGAGATCGTTGTAGTTAGAGTCACGCCGAGGTATTTATAGAAAGGGACGTCTTCGACTAAGTTCTTTTCTAATTTGTACGAGAACTGAGATCCTTGTCGTTTTCTTAAAAACTGGACTAACTTGCATTTTGATTTGTTTAGTGTCATTAAAGGGGCAGTGCAACGGTTTTAATGTTAAAAGAATTGCCAGTTTGCATTTTTTATATTTTTATACAAGCCCAAGTGACCAAAAACGCTTCACCTTTCCCCGAAAAACTGCTATTCTGCTGCGTAATCGCAAGGCAAAAAACAAATTATTTGCCGATCTGCAGCCGCCTGTGGCGGCTACGGAAAATGACGGCGTCTCCAACAAACCCTGTCCCCCTCCGCTGCTACACTCGCCGTCAGCCCCGTGGCGAACCGTCCTTTGTGTCCATCGCACGCCGCGACCTTCGACGAGGCTAATCCCCTGAAAGTCGACAATCGCGAGAAGCGGCTGGGGTCTCTGAAGAGAGGGCCCAAGGGGAAACCATGTGAACCCCCAGAGTACGTCACTCGAAAGTCGGCGTGGAGAGTTGAGGCACTTCGACCTTCGATTTGTTCCATAGATGACTCAGATTAATTTCCGCAGTTAATTGGCTAAAGTCTGAAAAAAGCTGCCTGGATTTCGTCCAGGTCATTTTGAAGTAGAAGATGGTCTTCAAAAGAAACTATCCTTCGCGACAGGACGCAGTCGTCAGCGAAGAGGCAGGTGTTAGAGGAAATTTTGCCTGGAATGTCATTAATAAAGATCAGAAAAAGTAGGGGACCAAGAACCGAGCCCTGGGGAACTCCCGAGGTAACCTCAGCGTGGGTGGAACTATTAATTGTGGTGAATTGAGTGCGAGAGGAGAGGAAATCCCGGATCCAGGAGAGAACGAGAGGGTCAATTCCAAGGCATGAAAGTTTGGCAAGCAGGCGACAGTGGGCAACGCGGTCCAAAGCCTTTGAAAAGTCCAAAAATAGGGCATCAGTTTGGTGGTTGGATTCAAAATTAGTGTATAACTCGGTGGATTCTACGAGCTGCGTCTCACAAGACAGTCCCTTATGAAAACCATGTTGCTTGTAGTAAAAGAAGTTAATTCTCTCAAGATGAGATACAACGTTCGAGTAGATAATATTCTCTAGAAGTTGTGAGGCTACGCAGGTTAGAGATATAGTGCGGTAATTCGAAGCTGAAGAACGATTCCTATTTTTAAAGACCGGGACGACCTTGCCCAGTTTCCAGTCGAATGGGAGGCATCCCTGCGATAAGGACTGTGAGAATATTAAGTAGAGAAATTCACTAGATTCTGCTTTGGTGTAGTGAATAATTTTGGGGGTGATGTCGTCAGGTCCTCCAGAGGATGTCAATCGCAAGTTGTCAAGGGGTTTTGCTATTCCAGCACATGAGATGTCAATAGGTTCCATAGACTTGTACGGGACACCAACGTCTTCTAATGTACACACAGACGAAAAATAGTCGTTTAATACTGTGGCACAGTCCGTTTCAGATATTGGGGACCCGTCCTCATCGGTTAGCTGGATAGAAGAGGAGCGATAGTTAGGGGATATTATCTCCCAGAACTTTTTAGGGTTGTTATGCAGGATACTAAAAAGATCCTCAAAAAAGAACTTATGTCTAGCCAGACGAAGGTTCCGAGTGTAGGTCTTACGACACAAAAAGTAGACACCCCAGGCAGCATCGCAGTCTAGACGTCTGCTCTTCTAAACAATTTTTTTTCTTTTTTTACTGTTGAGGGACCTTAATGCTTTGTTATACCATGGGTTGCAATCATCGCTCCATATATGGACAGGGTACAAACAGGTCAGCGAAATTATTTCGCTTGTTTTTAAAAAGTAACCAGTTCTGTTCCACGGTCCTAGAGTAAAAACTGGCGGTATACAACGGTAGATATGCAGAAAGATTGCTGTTCATTGTGTGGAAATTAGCTTTGGAGTAGTCCTTGATAATTTTTCAGGATGGGTTTCTATAATGGATGGGTAAGGATAACTCCACAGTCAGCGAATTGCGGTCGGTAAAACCCAAAACACTCAGTTGGAAAACTCGCCGTCGAAACCTGGGCCGCTGGCGTCCACCGAGAGCGAGCTAAATGCGACAACAGCGCCACTCTTTGTCATTTGTCTGTACTGTGGTCACCTTAAGCTTTTAGAAAGCCTTTTTTTGCGAAAAAAAAAAACAAACGGAAAAGACTCTTTTTGTATGAAATTTATTGGAGTTTAGTACAAAATGAAGGGCGCGTGATGTTTTTAAAATCTTTAGTTTTCAAGGTTTTGTGGCACAATTAATATTGTTTTTATACAACCATGCCTCAGCGGTGCTTTCAGGTGGCGCGTCCCGACCTAGGTGCATTTTAACTTCGGTAGCAAGACGCGGCGCGTCCGCTGGGGAGACGTGTAACCTCTTCTACTGTATCTGTTTCGGCGCCTGAATGGCCGATTAAAACCAAAATAGAAGTGACGTGCGGTTCCTCGAATGGTCGCTGCGGGAAAAATGGTGGCGTTGTGTTCGTCATTAGCTCGGTGCTGGAGGACAGATCGGAGACACTTTGAAGGCAGTCTCTATGGCAGTTTCCCAACTGAGTGGTTTAATAACGTTGGTAAAACCTACCTCGTTGGTAAAACCTTTCGTTTGGCTAATGGATGTCACCAGGTCTGGGGGCGTCGCTAGAAAAAGACTGTCTAGCTGGTACAGCCCACTGCTCGACTAATTTTCATCCGTATGCATTTATTAGTTTCGGTTTTGATTTAAAGTTTGCTTCCCAGCTAAACATTATTGAACATATTTTCAAGAAGTTAACTGGTATCCTCGGTACAATTTGCTACCACCAGTTACCGCCATTCGAAAAAATATTTATTTTTGGGAAATGTTTATTCAGTTCGAAATCCACAGTTATGCCTAAAACGAGCCAAAGCAATCCAGCATTTGCTGTGTGTGGCTGTTAAAGGCGCACTGGGCGCACGCCGGCGCACACAACGCAGGTTGAAAATTTCGAACTTGTGGAGTGCACGTCGCAAACTTATACGTGGTGTTAACCGCGAAGGAAGCTGAACAGAACTTAGATCCCTGGTGTGCCCACCGAAGCTGTTTTTCTCCTGTGCGGACTAGCCGACGGCGCAAGGAGTGCTCGCAGCGGGGTTGGCCAAGATGAAGAACGAAGACGACAAGTTTCACTCGGGCTCAGACAGATCTGACCGATCGCGCTCGTCCAGCCACTCCAAAAAGTTCCGGATGAACGAGGGCGACTGGCTGTGCGCCGATTCCCAGTGAGTGCCGACGTCCGCACCCGCTTGGCGACGTCGCCGCGGCTAGGCCTACCGCGCTGCTTCTGAGTTCGCCGGGCTACGTCAAAGACTCCGATCTTTGGCGGAGAAAAGCATTATAGTATCGTGACATTGGCGGCCGAGACAGGTTGTCCGTGAAGCACGCTGTGGCTTCACCCAGGAATACTGCGGCAAAGCCTACCGCAGCTGCGGAGGCGCTAAAGCTTCAAAACGCGCACTCGCGCACGGCCCTTCGGAGAGCCACGCGCTGTCCCCTTACCACAACTAAAGACTGTCCCTACCCGACAAGAATATTATAGCGTTTTAAGGTGATAGCTTTACGGGCGACACTTTGCAGATATTTAGAGCTCGTGGGCTGTCGTCGACGCTATGAAAACACCCTTCTCTCCCCTTTTAGTGCGAGGAAAGGGAAGTCGGGACTACCCGTCGGCCCTACCGCGCTAGGAGAGCGAAGAGGGCAGCCTTGGCGTCCCGCCAAGAATGGCGCGACAAGGGGAGAATCTGCGTGTCGTCTGCTTGAAACCGTTGTTTCCAAACATTCCTTGCATTATGCGAAATCCCACTTTGGCAGTATCCAGTTGCTATGCGTAATGTTGGATGGTTTTAGAAACTTCCACTGCACTTACCCACTTCACAGATCACCGAGCACAGGTGGCGGTCGTCAGTGGCATTCACAACAGCTATAAGAATTAACCACATCGCATTCTTTTCACCGCGAAAATAAACTATGCGTCGTTAAACGCTCAGTCTCCGCCCAGAAGTTAGCGCTAGTGGTCAGAACCGGATGCCATGGATTCAGAACTAACGGTTATATTATTGAATAGTTACAAGTTACTATCGGCAGCTGACGCCATCCATCTCCATCCATCCGTGGGCCTCGTCAGCTGCCATTTCCCATTTAAAAATTTTTGAAAATCGCTTATAACTTTTAAATTAGATAACGGCAAGCACTGACACTTTGGCATTAGGTCCAGACCGCTAGTGCGGCATTTTGGGTGGAGACTAATCGTTCGATGGTGCATAGTTCTTTCGTTCGTCTTTTGTGTATGGTGAGAGAAACGGTAACGTTTTCCCAGAGACACCCTACAGAGGAAACTGAGGCAGGGCCTTATTTCTTTTACACTTTTGACTGCCAATATTAGGAGAGTGCAGCATCTGCAACCTCACCGTCACCCGCGCTCCGCACTCAGTCAAAAACAACCTGGGTTGTTTTCCCTAAAAGTTCCCGCAACTTTTCAGCGGAGCTTTAGGGTTGTGGAATGCTCCTGTACTTTGTTCGGCCCTTGCAGGCCACAGCTGCACTGAGTAGCGTAAGATACTCAGTGCTGAGGGACGAGACAACGTCCCTTGGTACGTCGTCTTGTCTGGGAGACAGTTTTGCTCTAAAGAAAGGCCAAGGCCGAATACGCATCCCAGTCTACCTTCTGGAACCTTTGTGTGAGGCGAGGTTATGGCTCAGTTTTCATTCTCTTCGCCCGGTTCTCATTTGGGCAATGTTTCTAAGTTGCGAGAGCTCCGAATATATGGCAAACTGAACTTTTCCTTTCCTCGGCACATTTGAACTGAGATTGTTAAACATGAGCTTTTCTCTTTAGAGGATGCGATTCAATTCTTTAAATATAGAGTATGTGTGCCTTTAAGTTGACGACGGGTGACTTTGCTACAGTCACTGGCGGCTTAAAAAAAAGGGAAGGGCGTGGGTTACTGCGTTCACATTTCTTTGCTTTGTGGTGTGTCTTGTGGCTTTCTTTTCAACTCAAGCTGTAGTCTCATTGGCTCTGGAGCGATAATGAGATGCTCGGGATTTGCCACGTCTTCCGTTTCTTTGGTCACTATAGATTGCAAAAATTTCTGGTTAATGTTTTAACTTTTTGAGGGAACTCCAAGAACTTAATTTGTTTTTGCAATTTTTACTTTAAGGGTCTTGATCATTTTGCAAAAATTGTGGCAGATATTGTTTATATGGCATTGGCCCGGGCTGAATGAGAAAGCCCGTTTGCCCTGTGGAAGATGCTGACGGAGGTTTCTGCGTGGCGTCTTGTTTCAGGTGTGGAAATGTCAACTTTGCTCGAAGAAGCAGCTGCAACCGTTGTGGAAAGGGTGAGCTTGACTCATTGCTCGGTTTATCCGTCGATGCTTAACGGAGCTGAGGTATCGTGAGCATATTCTTCTTTTCAGTAATGTGTACGGTTGAACCCACTTACTACAAACCCGGGAGTGGAAAAGTACCGGATACGACAAACTAACATTCATTTAGCATTCCCAGCTCCACACTTTCAACGGGGTTCGAGCTCTCCTTTTTGGTTGAAATTCAAAGCGCGACCATTGGTACGACGAGAACATTTCCAAAAGCTGAGAATGGTTTTTGAGGAAATGGGAAAAGCCTGGCGTAATTTTAGTTGAAGCTAATACGACCTGGTTGCCTGATATTCTGTTCCGTTCTCAAAATGTTCGGCTTCATCGTGTCAGATTTTGTGTCGTTCAACGTTGCACTTTATTGCGAACACCGAGATCTAGAAATTACTGATTAACTCGACATTCGACGATTATCAAAGCAAGGAAGCTACAGTTTCAAGTAAACAGAGTTCAGGGCAAAGCAGCTCAAAAGAGTGACCTCAGGGTGCGAGGTTGAGGTGCCGCCGCACAGTATACCGTGTCTTCAAAAGTACAATACGAGAAATACGGCGTAGGTCGGAGGCGCGCATACATCTGTTGACTTTTTGTCCATAAAATAGTGCATCTTTTATGGATAACTATTCTTCACAGAGCATGCTACGGTGTTACTGAGATCAAAAACTTGCGTTCGGCACGCTGGAAAAAGAAAACAAACCTGCACTTGGAGGGTTGACCTCAAGCTTTTGGTTGCTGTGGGTGCAGAAAAAGCGGAGCTCCTGTCCAAGCGCAAGCTGGGCCATGAGATTGGCAAGGCTGCCGCCGAAAAGAGCCGGGGCCTCTTCAGTGCCGACGACTGGCAGTGCGGCAGGTGAGTGGCCGTTTTCAAATGTGGAGGGGCTTCGCATAGCGACCTCATCGCTCGGCTTTTTGTTCCCTTCTTTATAGTGATGAACAGATAAAAAAAACCTTCCGCGTTCGAAATCGGCTCGATCCAACGTCGTAAGCCCATAAAAACTGCGGCATTCGTGCCATCGCCACTGAGGCGCGCGTCTCCTATCGCCGGGCAGCGACGTTGAACCGCCTGGCGTCGCGGTACTTTTGTTTCTTTTTTAACGTAAAATGTGTTTTATGCAGTCTTTTCTATGAGAAAAGAGTAACAAATGGGCGTTGTAACGTGCGTCGTTGCGAGCGTCGTAGCGAGTGTCTTGAACAAGTGACACGCTTCGAGTGTTGCAGACATTAAGATTCCCTCAGTTTCTCGGCGCATAGCTCCTGGGCTACAAGTGCATAAGGGGTGGATGGCTAAATATTTAAATTTGAATGCAGAAGTGCCGGTGAAAGTGGCAAATATTGGAGGAGTGTGTTCATGAACCAGTAAAAAATAAATAAATAAAAAATAAAATAAAAATAGTAAAATAAAACAATACAAACAGGATAATAAAGTTAAAATAAAAATATAAAACAAAATCAAGGTAAAATGAAAAAATAATAAAATTACAATTAAATATTACAAAGATAATAAAGTAAAATAACTATATAACTGAGAAAAAAAAGTAGATTGCAAAAAGAATGAAAAATCTAGCAATGACACAGCCTGTGCTCCCCCTGCCTTTGTCAGCATAATCAAACCTGTATAATTTTTTTGCTCTGGTGTGCGTGAAATGGCATCTCCCGGCTCGAGCTCATCTTAGCTTTGATCTGTGCTAGGGCGGCGTTTGGACTTCGCTTTGTATTTGTGTGTTTTTCGTGATGGCGCCCGGACTGGCACGCTGCTACGTGCGTGACCGCTTCAGACGCGCAAGTTCGTGTACCCGTTTGCAAGTCGCTTTTCGAGGCATCCACTGGGCAATGCGGGAGGCTTATAGTGCACCAACAACAGGCTGTGTATATGAAAATTAAGGATGCTAAATATCATCTCCCAAATGTTGCCAGGGTCAGTTTACTTCCTACGTAAGCTAAGGTCATCGTAAAACGTCTTAGGTTTTCCTAAAACATAAAAACTTGCATGGGGGAAACTTGTCACTGATCAAAAGTGCCACGTGAAAAAGTATGCATTCTTGGTAGATGGCAAAAAAAAATACTTGCGTCGTCCTTCTCGAATTTCGGACACACCAAAAGGATGCACAGAGTTGCCAAGGCTTCAGAACAGTGTTCCCCCGTCTGCAGGTGCGGGAACGTGAACTGGGCCCGGCGGCAGTCATGCAACATGTGCAACGCCCCAAAGTTTGGAGAAGTGGAAGAGCGCACGGGTGAGCACCGACGGGTGGGCCCCTGTTGCAACGGGCGTGCACGTTTACACATGTTTGAAGGAGGTCTGTCACATGTCAAGTGCAGCCCGTACCGGTTTGTTTGTCACTAAATGCTGCTTGCTTATCGCTTGTGTAGCGTTTTTTGTGAAGATCGCTCGTGCGGCGTCTTCGTCTTTTCGATTTTTTCGAGATCATCTGGCTCGCACGTGTAGGAGGCACAGAGCTGGCAAGGCTAATCCTACCACATTACCGCTTCGTTGTGCGGCAATGCATTACATCTTTGTATCGCAATTACGAGTTAGCTGCACCGAGCGATGTTTGGCGCCAGAAATACCTACAGTTGTTGTCATCGCCGGTTACAGCGACTACCGTTGCCGCGGAGCAGCCGCCGAAATACGCTCCGATCCGGAGTTTGTGCCTACTTTACCCGGCGCCGTTAGAATGGGTCGAATTGTAAACTCGCGTAAGTGATCCATTTGGCAACACTCGCTCCGCGCCGTGTAGTTTCCCAGGTTCCTAAGTGTCTTTCTGGTTTTGCAGATTGAAAAATATACATTGGTTTAAGGGAAAGTGTTTCCCACGAGGCATTTATCGGGCCGGCCCCCCTAAATTTGTTACCCTCTCTGACTCGGGTGATTTCCAAGATATGTATGCTCGAAACACACGACCCGGCCAAATTGACCTGTTTGTGGAAGCGTTCCTCTCGACTCTGTATTCTCATGCCCCCCTTTATTAGGTAAAGCCTTGAAATTAGCAAGTCATTGCTAACAGAAATTAAACAGTGAAACGAAATATGAAAGAAAGCCGGTTTGGAGCGAGCGTGGCGGGATGGACACGAAGGGAAGTGTTTGTGCAGTTTGCTGGAGGCCCGTCGTACCTGTGAATCTAATGGCCTTTGGGTTGGCCGTTGCTTTGGTTTGACCCGGACAATTTGCGTCGGAATGGTTTTGATGGGAATCAGACCCATATTTCATCTGAAAAAGCATTAAACCCCTTGGCTACTAATCACGAGTGTTACTCATGCCCTCTTGTATCGTTTTAGCAGTACCATACAGTGAAGAACTACTGTGTAGACACATCAGGCAGTCGGCAAATAATAGGGAGAGTAACAAACAACACCTAGAGGTCAAATGAATGCTTCATTTAATTTTCGTGCAAATTGCCGGTTTTAAATAAAATTTTGTGGTATATATTATGCAAAAAAAAAAAAAAAGTGACCTCAATGGGATAATGTGTTTAAACTTTTGATGTGATAGAACACGTTGAAAAATAAGGAGCCTGCACTTAAACTGTCTGGATTTCCCAGGCAGTGGGCAGGTCGTTGCTCGGCGTTGACCTGGGTGTTTTAGAGCGCAGCTCTTAGGCGCCTGTTTTTGGGTTGAGCGGCATCGGCGTCAACGTAACTGCGTGCATTGCATGATGAGACGTTTCCCTGCTGAAGTTTAGCGGGAAACTTTCCATATTAACTCTAGAGGGTTAAGTTTCCCCGCTAAATTTAGCGGGGAAATCGACGTCACATGTCCTCAGCACCAATTCAATTTCCCCGCTAAATTTAGCGGGAAAAATGACGTCACGACTTCTTGTCACGTCACCCATAAACAAATTCAGCGGCAGGAGGAAAGGAAGAGGAGAAGGAGGAGGAGGAGGGGCATACCCTCCCCTCCTCCTCCTCCTCAAGAGCTGCGATTACAGAGATTTGTAAACGTCTTTCATTTTTTTATTATGGGACTGGCTTTGGTGGGAATCATACCGGCATTTGGTGTGATAGGACACTTTGAGAAATAGGGAGCTTGCACCGAAGCTTAGTATGTTTGCCGAGTTTTGCCGCGAGTCTCAAAGCCTGCTGGCTCTTCAGGTCTCGGCGGTGGCTACAATGAACGCGAAGATGTGGAATACGTGGAGAGGGAGGAGTCCGACGGAGAGTACGACGACGTGAGTAGCCGGCAAAAGTCGGCACGGATTGCGCCATCTTTTACTTTCCAAATGTCTTATTCCCTGAAGGGACGTTCGAGAAAATTGTTTTTATCATTGTTTTTCTCGATTGCGAGGAGGTATTCTTAGGGAAACTTTATGGCAAAGTGTCATTTGCTCATTTGCTCTAACAGTCTCAGAAAGGAAGAGGATTTTGAAAAACAAAATGTTTGCATCTTTTTTGCGTTCACCTGGCTGTCCAAAAGACTGTCTCTGCAACACGTGTCACTGTTAGGCACTGCATGTTTGGCACAAATGGTGCTAAACCACATTAGCTCTATTCTGCTACATTTTGTCAAAATTTTAGAGATTCAAGTCAAAACTTAGGCAGGCGGAAACTTCTCTATCTCGGCACCGCTGCAGTCCCAGATAGTCACGATGCAATTGTTTTCCAACAATTTTCATTTTTTTTTAAACATCTATTCGATTCAGCCTTTGGTCAGGGCGTGCACGACGGCCTGACCAAAGGCTGATCCAACAGTGACTGTGCCATGAATTATGTAAATTAATCGTACACTGGGGTAAGGAGAATAAAAAGTTTGAAAGAGCTAAAACAAAAACGGTGGTTAGACAATGTATTTTCTGTTCCTTAGCAGTGTCGTTGCACAGATGAATGTGTCAAGTGTTTGGTGCGTCTGCGGCGCAAGCATAGTCGTGCGTAGCGTCTCTGAAAGAGAGCCCTGCCCGGGCTTTCGAGAGGTTTCGCATTCGTCCTTGCTGGTGAGGAATCTAGGGGTTTGCCATCTTCGTAATGATTGGAGACCAGCACTAAAAAAGACAACAAATGCACGCGTCGTTTTTTTTTTTTTTTTTTTTTGTGTTTTTGGCTTTTATCTCTGGCTAGCAGAGTTAATGTATGAGCACGAACAGCTTTCAATACGCTTTGACTCACAAGCAGCACCCTGCAGTTTCTGCTGGCTCCAAATTTCTAAGTAAAGGGAAGCTCCGGCAAAATTTTGGTAGTCGCCGACTCGCCACAAAATTGGTTCGACACATCAATGGACACATCTGAACTACTAACCCGCATTACGAGTCACAATAATTTCTTTCTTACAAAGTTGTTAAATTTGGTCCGAGAGGCAGAGAGGCTCTATTGGTAATGCTGAAAACATGATGTTAGACGTCATAATATGGGGGCAGTACAGCTTGTCTCTGATGGGTTACAAAAAATGACCGCATCTCTATGTGGTGAATGATCTTGATTGGGGCGAAGCTCTGGTGGTGCTGATGATACTGATTTTGTTCATAGGTAGTGCTGATGGTGGTGATTTTTTTTTATTGCTCATAGGTAGTGCTGAGTTCCGGGTTGCGTTTCGACTTCATTATTACTGCTTTATGGTCGGTGAAATGCAGAGCCAGTGGTTCTTTTAGCGGATCAGCTTGGATCCGCTAGAAGTCGTGGGAATGCATCTCCAACGCTTAAGTCAACGGTCCATGTCAGAAAGAGAATGTGTGGTATGGAACGTGGTTATATACGCATTTGAGCGTTTGACCGCAGCGCCCGCTCGTGTATAAACGTTGAGCCAATGCATGCAAAGTTTAACGCGATTATATACGTATTTGACCGCAGCGCCCTCTCCTGCATAGACTTTGAGCGGCTACATGCAACGTTTCATCCATGACAGAAACCCCAGCTCTTGAGTTACTACCACATCTCAGAGCCCCCTACTCGTCCCGCAGTCGTGGCCGAGTGGTTAAGGCGATGGACTAGAAATCTATTGGGGTCTCCCCGCACAGGTTCAAATCTTGTCGACTGCGCAAACCTTTTTTTTTTTTTTTTAAGAAAACAGATGGGATGGCAATCGATGTGAGCACGGATGCCGGATGGACAAGGCTAGACCCTAAGGAGCTTCGCCCCTAAAAGTTTGATGGTGCAAAATAAATACTGAGTAAACTCACGCCAGCTATAAAAAGTATGATACTGCATTTTTCTAGACTGCCTGCTTGACTTGCAAGTTATACGACGTGTCAAGTGCGGGAATACTGGAACGTTGGCTTTGGCATAACCTCCATCTGAAGTTTTCTCGACGGATATCTTTAATTTGGAGATTATAAATAGCTTGCAGGGAAGAGCAAAGCGTGGGTATTCTGAAAATGTGTTTAGTTCGGGTAGCTAAAAAGAAGTGCCACAGCTTGGCGAGCGAGCGTGCCGCAGACACAAATCCCATTATTTTGTGCGGGAGGAATTCGTAACGTAGAGGCATCGACGATAGTTCTAGCGATTCCTTCCAGATGAGTCGGAAAGTTTGGGGCAAAAATTGTGTTTAGAAGTGACTAAGGGTGGATCTCAACTGCTCCAGTTCGGCAGAAGAAGGAAGAAAGCCCGAAGGGAGGAGGCGCCCCAGTCTGCAGTCAAGCCCAGCAGCCAGCCCCCTGCCAAGGTAGGTTCAGAGTACGCCTCTTCTTCTGGGGACGTTTCCACAGTTCGAGGCGGTGAGCCAGATTCATCTTTTAGTGTTGGCTGGTTTGAAAATCGGTGGTTACGACTAGTGATGGGACGAATTGCCGGAGATTCGGATTCGGACAGATTCGGAAATTTCCCAACTTCCCGCGACAAATATTCGGCAGATTCGGAGATTCGTCAGATTCGTCGCTGGTTGCAGGCGGCAGCATGAACCTTGTCGTAAACGTCGCGAATGCGGTCAGTTGTGCTTTTCTTAGGTACTGTTACTGCATATAACCAGATTTCGTCTTGTTTATTTCAACATATGGTATGTACTAAACTGTCATTCTAAACCCTGGCACGCGCCCAGGTCCAGCTGAGCTGATCGGTGTGGTTGACGTAAGCCTAACCAATGCACGGTCTCGCTTTCTGTGCGGTTTCGCGGTGATCGGTAAAATGTAGCGACACGCTGCGTATTATACGTAATGTCGCGCAACGCACAATAAATATATAATTCAGGCAAGGAAATGATTCGTCTCCTTCTCTAGAGCTGCGTATGCCTGTGTCTGTAAGGCGCGAGAGCGAGATGAATGTTGCTCGTCACAACTTCGACCGGCACCGGTGCCAAAGAAAAACGTCGCACTGTCGTTTCTCCGTTCTCGGCAGCAAGTTTTGTACACGTGAACTTTATTTGATGAAAAAGAAACACAACACAGGGGTGTCCAACGCAACTTCATTGTTTGGAAACAAACACTGACTAAATCGGATAGCGTTAACCAGGCGTTTCAGATTGTTTGCCGTGTTCCGATAGCAATACCTCAATGGACACTCGTTGGAGATAATCGAATCGAACATACTCACTTGTGTGGTGTGTGCCACTATGACAGTAAATATGGGCACAAAATATGTCTGTACCGCACAGCACGTACGGCATCGATCTCTTGCCACCGGCCTGGCGCCGGTGGCACGCTCCGTAAGTCTCTCAACCTGTGGTACACGAACTGTCGTAGCCTGAAGAATAAGGTCCAGGATTTTCAGTCTATTGTAAGCTCAAGGCCAGACAACACAATCTTCCTGCTCACTGAGACCTGGCTCGACGCCAGTGTGCACGACGGCGAGCTTTTGGGCACTGCATACGCCATATACCTCCGAGACAGAGGTGGAGGAGTGTTCGTCGCCGCGTTTACTACGGTTGATCGAATGCCATTTCATCGAAGCACGCTTTAGAGATTGGGCACGTTTTATCGAAGCACAGTTTAGAGAAAGCAGAGCCTCAGTTTAGAGAAACGTCGTTTATCGAAAAGGGGACGCTTTTTAAAAAAAGGCTTTCCTACTTCTCGCGTGTATCACTGGTGCGCGTGTTAAGCCATGTCCCCCGCTGCGCTCCCGCCGCTTCGCGGCGGCAGTCTGCGGCGGCTCATTACAAAAATGTTAACTCACCTGATTTACCCGTACACGCCGCTTCGCGGTGGTCGAATTCGCTAAAAGGAGGCTCATCGCCATTTTCTCTAAACTGGTTTCTCTATTCGCAACTGCAACACCCTATAGGTGGCGGGGCGGTAGTTCCAAGATGGCGGAAGAGACGGGGATAGATTCTCCAGGATATCCCGTGCGCCTGCTCGCTGACGCTGTTCAGCGCGCTAAAAATGATTTATTTGTGTATAAATGCGAAGCGGTTAGGGAGGGATCATGTAACAGGTGACGGAGATGCTGATGCACGTTAGGAAAACGAGCATGCTGTTATTTAAAAGTTGCAGAAACCTCAAATTGCGAAGCTTAGTGGTGGGCGAGCGTGTTTTAGGCAGCGGGCACGTTACTGTTTGTGGCAGAATATTTTTGAAGGTGATCAAAATATGTTTGCGCTTTGCCTGGCCATTAGTGCTCTAAAAAAGAGAGCCGCGAACGGTGACCGTCAAGCTTCGGAAGAGGAGCAATACACAGTATTGGTGTCTTCCCGTCACAGCCTCTCAAATCGCTGCTCACGTCTCGGTTTTAGTGTATTGCAACACGTAATCAAACTGCTCTATGGTTATTGATAAACAGTGTATTACCGCAGGCAACCGTGCGGTGTAGCATTACAACCGCAAGTTCGCGCTGCGCCTTTAAAACACAATTTTCAGTGCGTGCCAGGAGCGTTGCCGTGCTCATCACTCTACAAAAAAAATGTAGTTCTTCCACTCCTTGTCACATACGACACCCCAAAACTTCAGTTCGCCGTGCAGCCCACTGACGTCAAACTGACGGCCCCAACTTTTACGAGAGGCTTGTTGACGGCGCAATATAAGATATTAAACAGCTAAAGTACTCATCATAGAGTACCGAAAAACAAATAAAAAAAACAGAGGTTTTGCAGTAGGGCCAAGAAAACCCCGATTACTTTCTTTTTTTACAGTCATTTACACTTAAGCTATTTTAATAAGTTGCACAACTCGGCTATCAAGCTGCTCGTGAAAGTTGGTAGCGCCGGTTGAACGTCAGTGCTCTGCACGTCCAACTGAAGTTCAGGGGTGTCGTACGCTATGCAAAAACGGCCTATTAACATAATCGGCGTGTTTAGGGGTTTTATTTAATGCTCTATCAAAAAAATATTTAATATACCGTACATTCGTTGAACCGTGTTATTTGCAACATTGCGGTCCCTCTGGCCAAAACTGCGCGTTCTGAGCTCTCGTCACAAACGGCTGGCTAACACAGATGCGCTTAAAATGCTTCGAGCATTTTTTTATTTGCTTTGTAATTACCTAAAAGCAAGTACAGGTATTCTGTCTTTTTAAAGTGCTTGGAATACTTACGGCAAAAATAGACTTTCCGTAGACCGTACTATAGAGTGCTTCATCGTTAGCGAAAGCGTTTTCCGTCACGTTGAGCACAGATTGAGCTGGCGGCCACGCTCAAGACCAGAAATCCGCAGCGTATGCGATTCACGAAAAGTCCCTAATGAAATTAGACCTCCCGGTCCTTTGTGCAAGGCTGTTGCAAGGCGGAGCACAAGAATTCCTTTTTTAACGCGCTCACTTTTTTCGTTAAAACGGCTTCACGCATCAAGGCCGACAGTCCCTGCCACCGTTTCCGCGCCGCCGTCGCCGCTGCCGTCCCCGCTCCTCTGGTTCTCCGTTCGTCCGCGGGAGGGCGAGCGGCGCGCTGGAGTTGCGAATAAAGGAATTCGATAAGCCGGGGTCGGTAAAACGGCATTCGCTAAAACGAGCTTCTCTAAACCGCATGCCTCCGCGTCGGCCGCCCAGACCGGCTTCACAGCCGACCGGAGGCACGACCTTGAGCACCCCCAAAGTCATGCGGTTTAGAGAAGCTCGTTTTAGTGAACACCGTTTTACCGACCCCAGTTTATCGAATTCCTTTATAGAGCAACCAGTTTAGAGAAAATGGCGATGAGCCTCCTTTTAGCGAATTCGGCCGCCGCGAAGCGGCGTGTACGGGTAAATCAGGTGAGCTAACATTTTTGTAATGAGCCGCCGCATACTGCCGCCGCGAAGCGGCGGGAGCGCAGCGGGGGGCATGGCTTAACACACGCACCAGTGATACACGCGAGAAGTAGGAAAGCCTTTTTTTTAAAAAGCGTCCCCTTTTCGATAAACGGCGTTTCTCTAAACTGAGGCTCTGCTTTCTCTAAACCGTGCTTCGATAAAACATGCTCATTCTCTAAAACGTGCTTCGATGAAATGGCATTCGATCAGTTGTAGTAAACCCGAGCACCCCGACCTGGAGGCGATCTTCCTCGATCTTTACACGCCACAAGGTATTGTCCTGCTCAGGTGTGTGTACTGCCCCCCCTCCACGCGGGACGCCGCCTGTAAGCTACTCGACGCCTCCCTCACCTGCGCATTGCTGAAACCGTACCGTGACGTCCTGATCATTGGCGATTTTAACTCGCATATCGACTGGTGGAGTCACGACGAACCGTTTCCTGGTGATGCTCTCGACGATTTTCTCCTGGACTCAACTTCTTCAGCTGGGCTTCTGCAAGTCTGCCACAGCACCACTTACCTGCCTCGGGGCAGTTTCCTCGACTTTGTCTTCACTACGGACATCACAAAGGTCCTCTCCTGCGATGTTTATCCCGGCCTTAGTGGTAGCGACCATATGGCTGTGGAGGTGTCTTTTGCAGCCTCCTTGCCCAGAAAGGGCCACTTTGCTCGTACTACTTGGAGATTTCATGAAACCGACCACTCTCATCTTGCTAATCTAGCTCATCTTGCGCCTTGGTGCATGACGACTGCAGGAAATGACTGTCTCTCAAACTTTGACTTATGGTGCGATTTTGCGAGTGCCATCCAGCGCGAGTCCATTCTTCATTCACTTCGTTCGACCCGGCGGAAGAGGGCTCCCTGGATTACGCACGAGATTATAAAAGCGGCCAGTCAGAAAAGAGCGATTTTCAAGAAGGCAGCGCGGCTGCAGTGTGCGGAGACTCTCTGGGCAGCAAAGGACCTTCAGAGAACGCTGAAAGCTGCCATCCACACTTCTCACATCAGCTATGCCCGTAACGTTGCACTCAAGGCCAGGGAGGACCCGAAGCTGTTCTGGTCGTACATGAGCAGGTTACAGACCAGTAGCAACAAGCCAACCTTCGTGAACTACAACGTCCCTCTCACATCCCCACGTGATATTGCACAGTCGTTTGCCGAGCACTTCGCCGGCGTTTTCAACGCTGGTACGCCCACACCAGACATTGACCGCCTCGTGCAGAACATTGAGGAGAACACGCCATGCCCTAGCCTCCTGATGCCTGACATAACTCTGTCACTCGAGCACCTCCACGAAGCTTTTCGACAAATTAAGCCCTCGCTCTCACCAGGCCCTGACAACTTCCCACCGGCATTCCTCAGGCTGCTCTGCCCGCAGGTACCCCCATCTTTGTTATCAATATTCCAGTCTTTCCTGAACACTGCTGCTGTTCCAGACTTCTGAAAGCGGGCCCTGGTGACGCCTATCCACAAAGGGAAAGGCAAGCCTGTGAATGACGTCTCATCGTATCGACCAGTCTCAGTCACATCGATCCTGTGCAGAACTTTTGAGCGGATGCTAAATCGGACCCTTCTAGATTACCTGTCCGTCAGCAACATACTCTCCTCGTCGCAGCACGGATCATGGATTTAGGCCAGGAAGAAGTTGTGGAACTGCCCTGGCCACCATCACGCACTACATAAGCGATGCGCTGGACGACCACACTTCCACGGACCTCATTCAACTAGACTACAGCAATGCGTTCGACACGCTGGACCATCACCTTTTCTCTCCAGAAGCTCGCAGGTGCTGGTGTACATGGCTCCCTGCTACGTTGCATAGCTCACTTCCTTATTGGTTGCCCTCACAAGGTGGTGTTCCACGGGTCTTTGTCCGAGGACTCTGTCATTTCTTTGGGTGTGCCACAAGGCTCTGTGCTGGGACCCACTCTCTTCTCAGTGTATGTTAATGACATGCCAAAGACGGAGAACACCCTGCTTATCCAATACGCTGACGACACAACCATTTTGTCCCGTTTGAACCACCATTCTTCTGGCTCCCGCCTTCAAGACCACCTTTCCCTGATCGCAGACTGGTTTGCTGCCAACCATCTACGACTAAGCCTCACCAAAAGTGCTGCTATGCGCTTTAGTAAGCAGGAGAGTGTGGACCCCCCTTGCTATTCTTTTTCTGGCACTGTCGGTCGCCACACACCTTCAGATTCTGGGGGTGACCCTTGCACCTACTTTGGATTTTGCCCTACATATTTCCAACATCGTGGCAAAGGCACGTCGAACCCTCAGGTTCGTCACAAGGGTGTCACGTTCCTGTGGTCCGGAGGCCTTTCGCGTCCTCTACACCGCTCTGGTGCTCCCGCGCTTAGAATACTGCGCTTCCATCTGGAGCCCCCACCAAGCCCACCTCTCTCAGCATCTGGAGGGGGTCTAGCGTCGCGCAACACAAACTCTCCTGTCATGGACGGACCGGACGCTGGTCACCCCCCAGACCTATGAGGATCGACTGAGGCGCCTCAGCTGGCAGACCTTAGACCATCGACGGGTCGTTGCGCGTGTGAGACTGTTGTGCCATCTCCTGGACGGTTCGCTAGAGAACACTTATCTCAACTCGGTCCTTTATATGAGTAAGCGGTCCGGACAACCCGAGCAGCTACGGGCTCGCACAGTTCGCCATATTCGCACGTTTCTTCCAGCTGCGATCGAGGCCTTCCTCTCGGCGCCCCTGGACGTGCACTTCCCCATCCCAGAAGACCGGGCGGGATCCGCGCTTTTGTGTTGGGCCTTGGCCGGGATTGCGGGGCGCACATGGCCCCTGACTTTTGCCGTGATGGGGGGCCCTGTCGCGGGGAGGTGATCGGGATCGGGACCTGCTCACCCTCCCAGGGTGCTAGGCCTTCCTCGGTCTCCGCCTTCTGGCGGGGCCTCCCGTCGCGGTGTTAGGAGTCGCGTGCGCTTCGCGATTTTGGTTTGGACGCCCTTCGAGGACACTCGGGCCGTGCTAGGGCCTCGCGAACGCAACCGATTGCGTAGCCCCTTTTTTTTTTTTTTTTTGTATATTACACGCTTTTTGTTTTGTTATGTTTAGCTTTGTTTTCGTTTACTGGGGGTTGGGCCAACAGACGCACCAGCGTACGGGCTTCCGCCTTTCCGTTTCACCTCTCACGCCCCCAGGAAAACACCTGCTTGTGCAAATAAAGATTATTATTATATTATTATTATTACATGCACTTGTATTTCCACGTGCGTGCACCAAGCATGCCTATTTGGGTCGTAATCCGGAACCGAAACCAATTTTCCCGCGATGTCTGGCTACCGTTCTCGATAAACATCCGAAATAATAGAAACAAAGCGGAACATTCTATTTATTACTGTGATATTATATTACAATATTATTTTGTGCACTTTGTAGAATTTAGTGAATTTAATATCACGAAAAGTTGAAACACACATCAATGTGATCTCGCAACCATGGCAACGCTCCGAATCGCTTGAGATTCGGCTACTTTCCCGAATCTTTCCGAATCTTCAGATTCGGGTCCGAATGTCAATTCGGATAAAGATTCGTCCCATCACTAGTTACGACAGTTTTGGCTGAACCCGGCAAGGGGCAAATTTTGTGAGCAGGCTTGTACCGCATTTTCGGGACTATAGTCCGCACCCGGCGTATAGCCCGCTGAAACAAAATTTGACTGAAGACGAAGAGTTTTTTTTCTACCCTTGAGTCGCAGTCTGTACTGGGTGCATGGGTTGCACAAAAGATTCTTGTACTCGGAACACCTTTGCCTCAATCGCGCAGCCACCGCCGTGCAGACATTAATTCCCGATACCTCACCTCCAAATCCAAGCCGAAACTAGTTTTTCGGCTTTCCACGAGATGGCACAGTGTGTTCCCGCGCGCAAAATTTTGGGTCTTGGCGGCGCGTGGAATTTGTAGATCACAGGTGATACCCTGTGGCAGTGGTTCTCAAATGGGGGTCCTCACACATTTGGGGTCTGTGAAGGCATTCTAGGGGTCCGCGACTGCCTTATCAGTCAAGCCTGGCAATAAAAGTTGTCTTTTTTCAGATTGAGAAGAAACATTCTAATTTCCGAGTGAGTTTCCTCGTGTGCATGTCAATGAAAGGTCTACTTAACACGTGCCCTTAGTTATCTCCACTTATTAAATCATTATCATATATAACCTATTCCTTTCCCCTTCCCTCATCCCTCACCACTAACGGGGTCCTCCATCATCTCCGCTAATCCACAAGGGGTCCGCGAGATAACTGGTTGAGAACCGCTGCCCTGTGGGCGTGGTACGGAAAGTATTAATGGGACGGTTACCATCGTGCGGTTAAATCGCACAACCGCCTCTAAGAGATCCCATGGCACTACCGTAAAATCCCGAGAGATGCCCCACCCCCGAAAGATAGCCCACCACAATTTTTGCTTGATTTGCTGTATTTTTTTAAACACCGAAAGATAGCTTACTCCTAGTAACAGTAATGTTTGGTATCAATGGTCGCTTTGGCGTAAATACGGCTAGTTAGCTATGGCGGGATATTAGTGAACGTTGCAGACTGAGAAGTAGAGTCATCTTTGTTCCGTTGCCCCTTGCCACGATAGCAAGCTTGGAGGGGACACATTACCTAAAAATAGCATTTTTCTTTAACTTTTTTTTACTGTACATTGAAAGTTAGCCCACTTCATATTTTCACCCGATTTGCTCTTGATTTTATCTTGGGATACTACGGTAGTATGCGACGGCTGTCCAGTTGCAGCCATATAACAGTGCGCCATCCCTGGTGTCCAGGAAGAAGAGGCGGGAGAGGAGGACGAGGAGGAGGAGGAGGGGGACGACGGGGACCTGTCCAAGTACGACCTGAGCGGCTGGGGTGAAGAAGAGGAGGAGGGCTCCAAGGGCTCCAAGGGCTCCTCTGGTGGCAGCTCTTCGTCCAGCTCCTCGTCCAGGCGCTCCTCACGCTCCTCGTCCGACGACAGGTCTTCCTCCCGCTCCAGGTGAGCCGAGTTCACCGCGTCTCCCCCGGGAGCCGGTTGGACAGAGGGGAACTCGAAAGATTCCGGTCTGCAGCTTCACTCGCCTTTGTCGGCCTGGTTCGAGCGCGCGAGTTACCAGAGCGTGGAACCCAACCCAAAAGCTAGCCTCGCTTATACTTCACTTGCGGGATGACTTTCACACCATTTCGTCGGCAAGCTTCGGCCATCCCGTTGCTTAGCATCATTGCTGCCAGGTGCCCGAGGCTGTATTCTAAATCTCAGGAAATGTTTTTCTCTCCTTCGGAAACGTGGAAACGGTCCACGACGAAGTGAAACGGCAGTGCCCGAGGTTCCTGACACCGCGCCAAAAGCCGAAGGGAGCTGCATTTCCTAACCTTGGCCGTCGCCAATTTGTTGTTCAGTTCTGCACGAGACAGTAAGATGACTGTGCCCGCAAAACAGTCAAAGAATTGGATGTTGATGTCGTAAGCCAGGGGTTCTGAAACTTTTGAACTTGGAGGAATGCCCATCTCTCTGAACTGACAGCCAAGGAAGGCCTCCCAGTTTCAGCATAGATGAAGTGAAGCAGTGCAGAGGCTTACAGACCTTGTAAACGGTTTTGCAAGTACTAGGAAGTGTTTGGCGCATAGTTAGGCATCAAAGGATGGCTCAGGTCTTCTTAAAGGACACATGCAAAGGAAAACATTTTTTTTAAACAGCCTTGATGGAAGAAGACCGTTATAAAACGGATTCACACTGAAGAAAAAAATTTTTAGAGCTTCATTTACGGCGCAGAACGAATTTGTAGTTGGCGCCCGTGGGAGCCGCCGCAGGTCGCGTGGTACACCTGTGCGCCGTCGCGCGGCGCCGCTGCCACCTCAAATCACGCTGCCGCCGCACGCTGAGCATGGTGCGCCGCCGTTTCAACGCATTTCTCCACACCGCCGCCGCACAAGTTCGTCTGCACCGCACCGCCGCCGATGTCATCTGACCGGTGCACAGGTCTATCACGTCTGCTTGCGCTTTCTCGGGAGCTTCCTTTGGGCTCTAAAAGTTACTTATTAATCTTTGTTTTTTGTTGCACTTGAAACAAAGATGAATAAGTAACTTTTAGAGACCATAGGAAGCTTCCGAAAAAGCGCAAGTACCACGTGACAAATAGCGGCCAGTCACGTGACAAATAGCAGCCACTTTTCCGCGGCGCCTGCGGGCGCCAACTACAAATATGTATAGTGCCATAAATATAGCTGTAAAAATTTTTATTTTTCGTTGTAAATTTGTTTTATGACTTCCTTTTCCCAACCAGGCTGTTTAAAAAAAATATTTTTCCTTTGCATGTGTCCTTTAAGTACTGTCGAGACCGGTTATAACGAAATAGCGGCTACAGCGAAGCGATCATAATTTCCCATTCCATTTTGCACTTCGTTAACCCAAGTCGGTTATAACAAAATAGCGGATATAGCGAAGTGATTTCTGATTCCCGTTGACTTTGTATAATTGGCCTCGACAGTAGTGCTTAAACTAGAAGAACACTTTACTTTGGGACAAGGGCAGTTGAGGGAGTTTGGGAGCTCGGGGAATTTGTGAGGGTGCCCTGGGGGACCCCCAGGCTTTTAAGACCGTTTTTGAAAACGCATGCTTCGAGTCTGAGTGTAGATTCGGCGGCTCTAGTCATTCACAACGACTATTCAAAGGGCAACTCCGCTCAATTTCGAAAATTTCGGGATTATGAGTCATTTGCTTCGTGAAAAGTGGGTTATATTTTCTGAAATCTTACTTTAAACATGAGCAGAAACCAAACCAAAACTTCGGCTCGGTCGGGCAACATTGGCCTTGGGCCACCAAAAACATTGCTACGACATGCAGCAATGCAATTGCTTCGCCACTTGCACCAAACTGTGCCAAAGTGCCTACCCTGCTACAATCGACTGAAATATGCGAAATTTGCACCAACATGGTGCAAAAGTTTTGGGCAAATTAAGTTTTGGCACCAACATGGTGCCAAAACTTAATTTCGCTTTAATAATACTGAAAATATAATTGTTTGGGCCTTGCTACCCGGCCGTGCCGTTATGATAAGCTTGTGCAAGTTTTCAGAACTTTCAACAATCCTACAAATAACATACAATTCCATTTGATTTCGTTACATGTTTTTTCTGGCGGGCTAGTTTTGTTGAGTGCACCTCTCACCGTGCACTGGCAGGGAAGCGATAACCGCGGAGTAGGCATAGCGATTTTGCGTGTCTTGCTTTGCTGCAGCATACCCGCGTGCTAAGGGTAATGCACTCTTCCAGAGCGAGACGTGGCAATTTTTTAATAGAACTTTGGCTCGTATATATGATAGACTGCGATAGCCTGGCGGTATATTTTTCCAGTTCAAGATTTAGCAAGGATACTTCGATATTGCAATAGGATCTGTCTGGACTTTTTGTAGGTTTATTTGTTGTGCCAACTTTTCTATTTATTTTTCACATTTATATAGGTGTGAGTAAATTGGAACTGAATTAGTAGGAGCAGGTGATTAATCATTCACATGCTACTTTTTTTTATGAAGTTCTAAATATACAATGTATTTGACGTTCGTAATCAAATTACTTCTTTTATCTGAAGCAAATAAAAAGTACCAACGTTGATGACGTTTAGCTCAATGTTGGCTCTGCCAACACCGCAGCCTCGACTGCGCCGTTGATTTCACCTCAATTAGCCCGCTAGAGTCGGACAAACTTGGCAATTTGGCAAGTTCCAGAGTTTGCCGGTCCGTTTGAGAAACATTTAGACAGAACTAGGTGGTAATATTTTGCTTGTGGTCTGCCTAGATGATACTGAAGAGGACTGCACTGTATTTTTCAAGCACAAAATTTATGTGCAGTTGCCCTCTAAAGCAGCACATACAATGGGGTAAGTGACCAAAGCATGTCGCTGTTTCTCGTCTGCAGGTCGGCATCGAGGGACTCGTCATCGAGGCAGTCTGGCAGCGGGCCGGCGCCGGAAGCGAGGGCGGACCGATCGCGGCCCAGGGAAAGGTTTGCAGGGGACAAAGCTCTGTGGAGCCCGAGTTGGGTCTGGGACGCTCTGAGCAGCTTTGGGGCTCTCTGGGACGCTCTGGGAGGGAACCCGGGGGGAGGGCGTGGAACAATGCAAAAGCAGTGCGAGCGCGTGCGCGCGTTGCGAATACGAGGCGTTCAAGTATTAGGCTCGGCAGTGCCCGCCGCGGCGCCCAAAGGAGCGGGGGACGCGTCCTTTACCCACCAGTCTTTCGGGCCTTCTGCATGTTCGGCACTCCTTTTTGTCGCACGTGCCCTCCTGTCGGGCAGTGTTTTCGAAGATTGGGCTATGTGTTTGCAAGGTCGGGTTCTTTAGGCGCCCGCCAAGGCCTAAACCGGCAAATGCCTGCAGGTTGACGGTCGTAAATCGACGACCGGCCTAGTGTCCGAAAAACCCACCGTGCTGACCCGAAACGCGCCCGCTGGCGACCCTGTTACTGGGGTTGTAAGTCATTTAATTGCAACAACTGAATTACATTTAACCGAAAATGATTTAATTTGCGAACTATGTGGGGTGTAATTAAACTACAGTAATTCAATTACTGCAGTTGCACCCAAGTATGGATTGCTGCCATCTCTTGCGTGCCATCAGGAGATGAAGAAGTGTGCACCTGGGAACCAGTGTCTAGCACACATAAATCGCCAGCAAGTGCGATGAAAGGCAAAAAAATTCCCCTTTCACTCAATATTGTGGCAAAGGCGGTGGCAACTCGGAGTATGATGCAGCATCGAGCATCGAGTTGGATGTGATTGCAGCGCCGCCGTTTTTGGTGTAACGGCTGTTTTCAAAATGAAGTACAAGTACTTTTTGACACAATATGATGCCCTTTCATTCAGTTTTCTTTTTATTTTTTAACCGGTATGCATTGCTTTAGGTGTAATCGGGGGTGCATCAGGGTTTTTGAAAAATGGCTGCAAACATTGGATAAAGTCAAGTGACTAACACAATTGACTTTTAAGGCATTTGTTGACAAAGGCTCATTTTGTGATACCAAGTTAACAAGATCAAATTTGGAGAATGTACTTTGAAGTCGGGAGTTGCACTTCCCTCGGAAAGTACCAGAAAAAAATACTTTAAGTCAAGTAGAGGTACGTACTCGGAGAATGTGCTTCAAGTAAAGTACAAGCTTTCTAATCCCACTTGAATTAATGCTTTAAGCACTTCTTGACACTATTTATTAGAGCAAGATATGCAGCCGGCACTCGCGTCCATTGAGTGAGGAGACGTGTTCTGCTTCAGCGTTTGGCTGCCACTCGCATTTTCTGGTCCCGTAACTGGAGTGAGAACCAAAAACGGTTAGGTGCCAGACATGTAACACATTTTTTGTTCAAATATGTTATCATAAAGCAAGAACCGGCCACTGTAGTGTCCAAAAAGATGACTCACAACAGGGAATCACATTATCTCAGTGGGGGTTTCTGCAATGGCACGGGCAATATGAATTTTGAGATCTATGGCATCTGTCCCTTGGGCAATTTAGAAGTCTGTTAAGTAAATGAGATACATTTCTCTTTCGACTGTTGTCCCCGACGAAGCGTGAATATTAAGGCGGCAAACTGTCTATTACGGGGTACTTCTGCCGACAAAGAACTGCTTAATTTGGCACACTCGTGCCCACGAAAGACCTTGTAAGTCAAATTCGATCAAAGTCGACGACGGCAAAATGGCAGGGTCAGACTTCAAAGTCGCTCGCAAGACAGTCACATGGGGTTTCTTACACACTCGTTTGTGGGGAACATTCCAGGTTGGGAAAAACGGCGCACTTTGCGTTCGAAACTTTCCAGCCAACATATTGAAAGAGACGGTAGATCAACCAGTGACTGGAAGGGAACAGGGGCTTCTGCGTGGCAGCCTGGTGTTTTGCCAACTCTGTCACACATGCAACAGTATGATACTTAATGATGGTTAGTGATATTCTGAAATATTGCGAACCTCTTTCAGGTTCTGCCAGGTTACAGTCAGCAAAATACTAACAATGCAGTATTGCATGCAGAAAAAAAGAAAAAAGAATGCACTGCATCATTTTGTTACAAAACAAGAGTGCATTGTGAGACGGTACAGCAAATGTAAGAACGGAGAACACGTAGCAACATCCTGTTGCATGGACTAGGACAGCTCTTGTGGACGAGTGTCAAAGTGAAACCAATTATTTTGTTCTCGGCTTTCCTTGGGTCTCAAACCAAAAGTTGGCGCACTGTCCTTTTATAACCCATTTGACATACGGGGGGGGGGGGGGGGGGGGGTGCTATTTTTTGGGAAGTGTTTGTTGGTGTATATTTTGTCATTTCTTGGTGCCTCTTAAAATGTATTACGCAAGAATTAAAAAATATTGGGGTACAAATTATTGTCTGTTTCATGCTCACATCAGGATTAATGCTGGTTCTTTTCCAGCTGATTTTGTTTCGAGTAATACGGTGATTTCTTCTTAATATGGAAACCTCCGTTCACCCCCCCAAAAATCGTCCATGATTTGAGTTGTCCATATTAACGAGGCAAAAATACATGTATTTTTCAAGTTTGTTCCTAAAAATTGTGTTCTTATAGCAGGGCATCCATATTATTGGGGTCCATATTATCGAGACATGACTGTAATACTTTATTTGCGCTTTTTCTGCCTCCGCAAAAATGTTCATCCTAGAGCGTCTTAATTCGTAGCTGAACGGGCACCGTTCTCAGGCGCACATAGGCCCTCGCCAATGAGGGTGGCGCCACCTTTACGGCGTGGCGAGAGATTGTGCCAGTCTTGAACGCGCGAGGCAGAAATCAGCAATGGAAAGTGGCACAGAGAGATTGGGGCCGTGGCTCTGCCCAATTGCCTTGCAGGGACCGAGGCGGCCAATCGCAGCCCCGCAAGAACTGAAGCCCCGCCCACCCCAAAGCTCCGCCTACCCCTGCCTGTTCTGCGGATAACGCCGCCGCTTTTGGGGGCTCCTGGGGCCAGTCTTCCCCCGCAGGTTGGCCACGCGATGGCGCCGGCAAGACGCACTCAGAATAAAGGGGAGTCTGACTGCGTCTCTTCACTCGACAGCAGTTTGTGCGAGTGCAGTTTCTTCACTGGCCGTCAGATTGTGGGGGAGTGGAGGGACACTGCAGAGAACGTACTAATTAACGAAATCATTAACTGAAATTCACTAGTCAAGTTTTTAATTAGTGAGGATAAACATGTGGTTCCAATCAGAAACCTACTGATTATCATCAGAAACCACTAGATCAACTCATTTTAGAAAGGTATAAGGCAGGTGCAGCATTTTACGGCTTTCTGAAACAACACTCGATTTGGGCACGTTTCTAGGTTTTGGCTTTCTATCGGAGTGCATCTTTGTGTCCAGCGGTCCTGCCCCCCAGTGGCTGAGGCCTAAAACAGTCAGTGTGCCATCCTTCCTTCCATCCTATGAGGGAGGCGAGGACTGGCTTATCACCTCGGGAGCAAACTTTCCTATCGGGGCAAAGATGCGCTCCGATAGGAAACTGAAATCTAGAAAAGGTTCCAAATTGAGTGTTTTCTTGGAACACCATGAAATGCTGCACCTGCCTTATATCTTTCCAAAAATAGTTGATATAGTGGTTTTCGATGATGCTCAAAAAGTTTCTGATTGGAACCATATGTTTATTTTCACTAACTAAAAAGATGATTAGTAAGTTTTAGGTAATTCATTAGATGATTAATATGTATTCGGCAATGTCTGTCGTCCACCGTGGCTAGTAATTTGTTTCGGAAAACATATTTTTTTTTTATCAACCACCATATTTTTTAGCGATCTTTGAATTTTTGTTGGGTATGCACTGAAGTAATGGCGCTTCTGAATTGTTTACAATCTGAAATGCCCTACTCTACTTTCGGTAGGGTTGTCCGATTATTGGGTACCCAGAACTAAATGCAATTCAAAATTGTTTTGTACCCTTTATGGGCAACCTATTTTTCTGACTGGAAAAATTAAAATGAAACAGAATTGAAAGCTGACTTTTAAAATAGGGATTATAACAGTATTCATTAAGGAAGGGTTGGTAAACCTCACTTAGGTCAGATTTTCCAGCAACAGTGTACTTTGTTAAATATGTCTTCAAAATTACTTTAGTGTCCTTTTAGGTGTGCTTCTTTTCTATCGTTTGGTTCTGTCAGTCCAAGTACTATTCCTCTATTTTGACTTTCAGTGTAGTCGCAAGGGCTAAGCCTTTACCGTTTTCGAGCATTGTGTTTTTGTAGATGGGATGAAAGTCGAATAGACCGATGTGTGATTCAAAGAATGCATGGCCTAATCAAACTATATTTGCTTTGTAATTTTATGTTCTCGGTTCAGCACTTTGAAGTATCCTGCAAAATGTCTGCCTGATGAGCTTGATAAAAACAAATGTCTGCCCTGCTCATAATAAAAGTATACTCTTGCCAGTGCAGCTTAAAGGGCGTGAGGGGTACAGTATTTCACTTGTAAAGACGTCCATCACTTTGGCTATTCAATAAAAAGATGCCTTGCAGTGGTGACACATCTGACACCACAAGTGTAGCAACAGCTCGGAGTTGAGCAAGAGGGAGAATGGCAGCATAAAGAGATTTTCTTCTCTATGCACCTGCTGCATGTAAAACTGCTGCACTTGTCTGGCGCAAGAATTAGACTTTTTGGCTGCTGCATTTGTTCTACAGTTGTTGCCATGTTCCAGGGTTTGTCACAAACTGCTGTTTTACAAAAGGGCTGCTAAAGGCAGGACCTCGAAACATAATAAAAGTTGTCTGGATCATGATTTGGTGTCATTGTTCGTCTTCCTGTGCGATCATCAGGTTCCAGTGTAAAACGGGGCCTTACTAGCCCTCGTAGCAACATTGGCTACCACTCTGAGGCACCGTGGAAGATAAATGTCCTAGCTAAGCAATTGAACTTCATGGTGGGTTCCAAGTCATGTTGGAACCTTGGGCTGCAAGAAAGCAGACTGACTGGTCTTCTTTTTAAAAAGCCTTCCTCTTTCTGGTGTCGGTGTGCATACCACAGGGCGGATTTATTGCTGGATCTGGCAGGTGTGGTCGTTGCGGAACGCATTGGTGGGATTATTGCGCCAAAGTGCTTATCCCGTTATGTTCTGCTGCATTTTACCACAACGTGAGGAATTGACACCAATTGTGTTGGCACCTAAACGTATTTCACTTTATTAGTGTTGAAAATATAGTTCAGGGTCCACAACAGATCCGGATCATTACAAAAGACTTGTGCAGATTTTCAGAACCTTTTATTATCGCCGCAAATAATGTACTGTTCAATTTGATCTCTCTGTCAAGCATTGACAGTACTTGAAATTTTCATAGATATCCAAGTTCATATTGTGCACTGGCTATGGGGACCAGACCCCGTTTTGGCCGGGACAGTCTTTTTGGAAGTGAACTTCTGCCGTCCTGTCATTTTTTCTCCATGATGCCTTGCATCCCGTTTTCATAAGAATGTGCGTGCATAGTTGCGAAATGAGCGCTAAGCGAGTAGAAGAAATCTAAGAGAATACATAATATGATTTATAAAAATAAACACTATAAAAATGTTACCTTTCATGGAGTAACTTTAAAGCTCTTTGTGTAGTTCCATTTGTCAATATGCTCTGCTTGCACAGACATTTGGTACACTTTTCTGTATTACTATATTTGGCATGCTTTGGTTTTGTTTAAAAATGAATAAATGTGCTTGTGTAACTAAGCATAGAACTTAAAAAAAAAAGTGTTTGTACAGTGTACTGACTAGTAGTAGAGCTTTCTTTTTCTCTCGGCCCTGCTCCTGCTTTATCCCAATGTCCCGTTTTCTATGCTGTACGTTATGATCCCCTTGCTCTGGCGGATTAGTTAGCTTTGTTGAGTGCGCTTCTCACCCCGCTCATATGTGAAGCAACAACTGCGAAGTAAGCACTGTGATTTTGCTTATCTTGATTCGCCGCTGCGTACCCTTGTTCTAACAAGAAAGCACGCCTCCAGATTGGGACGATAAATAAAAAAAGGAAACTGTTGAGTGCTAATGTAAAACTCTAACTCGCAGTAAAAATTTCGGAATAAAATTGTGGGTATTATTAAAGGGGCCCTACAAGGAATTTTTTACTGGTTTTTATTTTGCACCGAACCTGAGCGTACGGAACGTAGTAACTTAATGAAACTTTTCTTTTCTCAAATTTTGCTTTATTTTAGAAGTTATGGCCAAATTAAAATTACAAAAACAAGCAAAAAATAACCTCCTTCATGACGTCCTTGGTTGCTTGAGTGGCCGTGAACTAGAGGAGGGGTGGTGAGCTCAGCGAGCGCTCACGACTGCCGCACTCCGTGTCGATGGCTCGAGAGGCACCACTAAAGCATGTCCTGGATAGGCTGTATGAAGCGGGCAGCCAGGGCGGCTCGCATTGCATTTTCTGCGCAATTAAACACTAATTCAGCATGACACTTCATTGGCCACAAACGACAGCAAATACGGGGTAAAGGTCAGTTCGGAACGGGAGCCACTTCGAGCTGCCACACCGCCAAACGTGCTCGCCGAAGCAGCAGAAGGCCTTCGGAACGCTCCGAACCGGTTGGATCCTCGACCGCAGCGCCGCCGCGTACATCCGGGATCCCACTACCCCTTTCTAGTATCCGCCTCCTTTTCCACCGCTTGGTGGCGGGTATGTCGACGCGTCATTTCTTGTTTCCGTACTTTATAAACTGCATTTGTTTCTTTTCTGATCTAAAATACTAAAGAAAAACTGCTTTCATAAATAACTGAAACGGTTCGCACCACTTATATTTTGTATTTAGACTAAAAAGAAAGCTTTTAGCGGCTCTGACCACTAGTAAGGCCAGGACCAAAAACGTCGCATGTTGCGTGCTGTCGACACCGTGGGTCGCCCCTGTAGGTGGAGGAGGTTTCCGCGTCGTCCGGTTAAAATATGACGCACTGATATTTAGTTACTCTCTCCGTGCCCGCTAGCTTGCCCGAACCCCAAGAGATGTGGAAACGGCAAAAAAGGTAGACGCTTAAATATGATTGCAGGGCCCCTTTAATGATAAACTGCAGGGTGCTTGCAAGAACATTATGGGTTAATTTTTTCTCTATGGGTTCATTTTCATTTTAACTCTCCAGGTTAGTTATCACCTTTATATAGATATTTGAAAACGAGACTAGACGAAGAAGGGGACAAATACAAAACGTGTCACTTTAAGAGGTTTTGTGTTTGACCCCTTCGTTTGTAGTCTCCGATTTTTTCAAATATAGGTAGCATCAACCAGCTTGCCTGTTAACTTACTCTTTCTTCAATCACCTTTAATAGGTTTTATCTACTCGAGTTACAGCCTACAGAGGAAATTAAAACTAAGTTAAATGAAGCAGTGGATGAAAATTTGGGAACTTAACGAGTTTGAGTAGATTGTTTTAAGGAGTTATACTTACTCACACCTGCCAAGTCTCCCGTATTTCCCGGGAGACTCCCGAATTTCGACCAATTTGTATGGTTGTACGATTGACAAAAAAATCTCCCGGAAAGCTCAAATCACGTAAACAAGGAGTTTCTGCCGTCGCGACAAACGGCTGCAATGATAATGAGGCCCAGCTGTATCTCGCTAGCATAAGCAGTGCAATATAAATGTAATCAGGTTGCCTTCATGGAAATTTGTTATCAATATTTATTTTTAAAAACCGCAACTCCCCCCCCCCCCCCCCCCCCCCCTCTCCCCAGCTTAGAAATTCTCCCGGATTTGGTTTCTCCGCACTTGGCAGGTATGCTGTTGACGTGCTGATCTGTTATCATGAAGTTCTACATATAAAATTTCATTAGTCATAATCTAATGACAAAAAGTTTGTTTTCTTAATCTGAACTAAGAATTTCAGTTCTACAACCTTTAGAGTTTAGAACTTGAACGGGACATCATTTTTTGTGTTTAAGATTATTCTAACATTTGAGTAGAATATACTATTTTGTTTACATATTATTGGATACCTTAAATAATCATTCACAGCAGTCCATATGTCCATACTCCTTCATCAGCATATCTTGTTGCCATGTCTAGTGCTTCTATGTGCTGAGGAGTATCTGGCGGAGGATTGCTTCACGTCCAGTGGCCGAAAGGACCGTGAGGGGGCAATGGATGCAGGAAGATGGAAAGAAAGGAGGATGAAGTGGAAACGAACGAGCAGTTAGGCTTGAGCAGAGCTTGGGTTACGACAAGCAAGTAAAGGCTCCAACGTAACGGGTGGGGGGCTTATCCGGTATTTTAAGAAAAATGAACTGCAAGTACCGGAAGAGCCCGCTTCTTGAGGCAAACTGATGGCTCCGCAATTCATTTCTGCGCAAGTGGGCCAGCTGGTACTGGCGGCTCCAGTGCCCCCTGCTGTCGAACTCGTGTTGACCGTAGCCGCAATCCGCCCTTCTGGTGGCCCTGTGCCAAGGACTGCGGTGCAGCTACCGAAGTTGACGAGCTTCAGTGATCAACAATTGCCCGTTGAATTTATTGACCGGCTTAAAAACGTATGTTTGATTACGGGTGTCGCCGCTCCAAACCTGCTCAGCCAGGTTATGCCGGCTGACTGGAAGGGAGTGCCAAGTTGTGGTGGTGTTTCAATAGCGACTTCGGGAGTTGGAATGAATTAACCACTGCCTTCCGGTCCCAGTTTGAGTCTATCGACGCCAAGCGACGCTTAAAGGACGAGTTACGGCACCGAACACATCATCCCGAATAGAACCTGAAGGAGTACATCTACACCATTGCTGAATTCTGCTAGAGGATCGGAGAAGAGGTGCCAGACACCAAAAAGGTAGACTGCATGCTACGCCAGGTGCTTCCCCAGCTTCAAGATTTGGTGGAGGGGACGCAGTACGCAAATCTCAATGACCTGGCCAAAGCAGCGTATGAACTTATGGAACATACCTGGCGGTGTCTCCAGTAGAAGCTGTCCCCTCCAAGGAGCAACCAGGTGGTCTGGTACTTGGCCTTCCAGGAACGGGCCAACAACGACATCGCCGGAATGGGGGCTGCAATGCCCGCCGCTGTCCCACTGGCTTCACCAACTGCCATGCCTTCTATAACAGTGGCCATGCCCTCAATGTACTGTTGGCCACTACACATACCTTGCGGCCATCGAGCCGGCCTACTATAGGGACCAGCTTCCAGGACCAGCGACGTCAGGGTGACTTGTGGTTACCCCTCTGCCGATGTTCCAGTGGCAGCAGCCCAGCACAGGATCTGGCCACTGCCAGAGATGCGAAGGAGTGGGTCACACAGCCCGCAACTGCGCCACAGATCGGCGGTTGGGTCCACCCCACCGCTTCAAGTGCCAACAGCCCGGTCATTTCGAAGCACAGTGTCCAGGAAACGGACACTGGTAGATGCTGCCCCGGTGAGCATCTATGACAGCACGCTTCAGGTGGCGACAACTGCCGGGGGAGAAATCCTCCCTCTCGACGTTAGAATTAGGTCAATGCCGATGTTCCAGTGGCAGCAGCCCAGCACAGGATCTGGCCACTGCCAGAGATGCGAAGGAGTGGGTCACACAGCCCGCAACTGCGCCACAGATCGGCGGTTGGGTCCACCCCACCGCTTCAAGTGCCAACAGCCCGGTCATTTCGAAGCACAGTGTCCAGGAAACGGACACTGGTAGATGCTGCCCCGGTGAGCATCTATGACAGCACGCTTCAGGTGGCGACAACTGCCGGGAGAGAAGTCCTCCCTCTCGACGTTAGAATTAGGTCAACGGTGCTCGAGGTGCTGCTCGACACAGGCTCCAGCGTCAGTATTATGGTTCGACCAGCCATGGCAGCTGCTCTGACAACGGGGCCCGGGCCAGCCAGAAAAGGGAGGTCTGCACACTGCAACTGGCTACAGGTTAATCCCGGTCCGCTGCATTCCTTCGGTGCAAGATTCAGTGGGCAGCCAATTCTCGCCGACAACACTTCCTGTGTATTCCAGACCTCTGCAGAGACATTGTTTTAGGAAGAGATTTTCTTACATGTAGTGACTATACCTCACTGCATATTCAAATGGCACTTGATGCGTGGACAATTGCAATACAGCCACAGTGCATTGTGCCATTTGTGAAGGCTGAAAAGCAAACAAGCAGCGAGTTGTGGGCAGAAGACTACCTGGATAACATCTTCACAGAGGTGTCAACATATGCCACCCACTGCATCTAGCCACAGCGCTACTGAAGGCAATGGGCATCCTCTTTCGACATGGAAGGAGTATACTTGCCTATGGACAAGTTGTTGGAGAGCTTTAGCCCAATCTTCACCAAAACTCCCAACTGCACTGTCTTTGCCGAGCATCAAATTTATGCAGGAGACAGTACCCGTTCGCTGCAAGCTACGCCCCTTCACTTACTTGCGGGAACAGGGACTTATGCATAGTCGGAGAACTAGCCAAAGAACCAGTGCTCAAGTTCTGGTAGCGAAGTCTGGAGACTTCCGTCCGGCCATTGACTATCGCTCGTCCAATGCGTGCACCAGGAAAGTGGCGTCATAAGGGGGGTGGGGGGGGCGGGGCGGCGCCCCGGGTGCCGCGCTCAGGGGGGGTGTCGCGGCGGGCCACGCGAGAGTGGGGGAAAAGGGGGGGGGGGGGGGGGGGGGCGTCGCGGTGGCCTACTGCTCCGGGTGCCACTGACCCTAGTGACGCCACTGCACCAGGGTGCCAGTATATCGATGCCCAGAACTGCATTATGGTCTCGTACCAAGGTGGTGGACCAGTAAAGTTCCAGGTTTCGATTTTATCAAAACTATGATGAAAAAGAAAATTTCAAAAGTTCTGGGAAAATTTACTTGCTCCTCTATGCTTGGTTTCTTGCGCTCTTTTAGAAAATATGTTTACGTAATATCCAGAGTCATCGCCCGACCACCGTGCCGCGTGAAATTCATAAGAAAACGGTGGGCCACATCTCGGTGGGTAAGCACAAAAAGATTAAAAAAAGCTTAAAAAAAACGCCAATTTTTTGTTATGTTTAGCGCGGCTTCACAAGAGATAAACTTTCATACCAGAAATGCTTATAAAAGAACGTTTTATTATCGCGAAGTTCGTCGCTTGCATACGCGCAATGAACACCGCGCTGATCGGCATACAGCGCAAACGTTCCGTGAATTCACGTTTCTAACCGCCATGTTTCCTGAAAAAATGGTTAAAGTGCAGGCGAGCTGGTGATGATGATTGAAAACCTGAGACTGTGGTTTGAAAGCGGGAACTCGTGACGTAGGAAGACGCTAAACTGCCGTTCCACGATCATCGCATAGATGGCGCCATCTATGCGGTGATCGTGGAACTGCATTTCACAAGAGCGACGGTTTTGCGGCATTTCCGAGGTCGAATGTGCGTAATACCTATGAGAAAGGCTCGTTTATAACGTTTCCAAAAGTTTTTCGCGCCGAGAAAGAAAGGGTAATGCGCGGGAGAAATAGAAAATATGCCGAACCGTCAAGTTTACACTGCAACCCGATAGATGGCGCCACTGTGTCCTCTCGTTTCAAGAGGTTTAACAGGTCGCAAGGAACCAAGATTTAAGAGGTCGCAAGAGTGTGAACGGGCCTTTAGACGCATCGTTTAACTACAATCCATATTCCCTATAGGGGAGTTCACTATAAACGAACTTGGGATACGGATATGAGTGAATGGATAACAAAAAGAACCTTCATAATAGCCACGGCAGTGGTCGCACCTTCAAGTAGGTTGCGTTCAGAAAGGCACTCAACGTTGGGGGACGCTTTGTTGGCATTTTGAGTGGTTATCCAGCTTGTAGTTCATTTCCTGTCCTGTCCTCTGCTTAACAATGATCGTTTACAGACAGTGTTCGCGAGAGCAATAAGTGCCGGACTGACAAAAGAAAGAAAAAAAAACGACGTTTTACAGTAGCGTTGTCAAATATACAAGCAAAAAAGAGTCTTATTTTTGTGTCCACTTTTCATTTTCTTCTATTTGTTATTTTTTGAAGCTCAAGACTGCATTGTTGTCGTATGTCGTTTCCCGGTCTGCGTCGAGCCTCAGGGTGGCAACCTTTACTTCCGTAAAACCACTCCTTTCGTTTGAGGATTTTTTTGGGGAAACTCTAGGAAACAAAAGCGCCTTTGGGAAGGCGAGGGGGAAACCTTCATTGTACGAGCTTTGGGCTGAAATATGAAATATGAATCAAAATCGGCAAAAAAGCGATGTTCTCACGAGCTCAATCAAAGTCACCGTAGCTAATCGGAGCTAGCACCAGTATTTGGTTGCTCGAAAGAATGTTCACGTTATCTCGTGCCACGCCCACGCCACTTCATGCCGAAAAACTCGGAAAATGGCGGAATGTCAAAAATGTATTTGAGATAATGAGTACAAGCTACTCAGAAATGTAATTAAAATAAAGTATCAAATACTTTCGATCAAAAGTATTTGCAAAATACCAAGATACTTCAAAAAGTATTTGAAATGCAGTATCTTGAGTAGAGTATTTGAGATAGACACAAGTCTGAGTTTTTGTCATGAAAAATTTAGTTTTTTTTTTTTTCAGATTATGAGTATCTTAACTCGTTCCTCAGAAAGTTTCAGTCTAGGACACCACTGAATTAAATCTTTACACTTTCAAAAAGTCAAATGATACATTTCCTCATACCATATTATCTGCCAAAAAGTGAAACTGAGAAAAATGCATTTGAAGTTTCTACTTTAGGTTTCTTTCCTTTCTGTGACTTCGAGGTAGGCAAAATTCACCTGGAGCATTGTTAGCACCTTCCTCTTTGAATCTTCGTTGTTCCCCTGGTAATAGCTACCACTTTGTGTCGTTTGTAGGCAAGCTAACTTTTGTAGCAGGCATTACCTGACAGATAAAAGGCAAGAACTAAGAGGCAAATCATACTAAGGAAGAGCAGCAAAGCAGGAATAGGATTTGAAGTGGAAGATATTGTGAAAGGGTGTGACTGATGATAGCACTATATCACGGCACCGCACTCTAAGAAATGCGTGCGCGTCTACTTTCCCGCAAAACACTCAACGAGCCAATGATTGCGATCTAGGAAATCAGCTGAGCGAATGACAAGGCGGGACATCCGTTTAGACCTAAAAATGAAGTCTGCGCTGTGGCATTACGCAATGCAAAGCGTCATGCTTGCATTGCGTAATGCCACAGCGCAGACTTAATTTTAAGGTCTAAACAGATGTTCCGCCTCATCATTCGTTGAGCTGATTTCGTAGATCGCAGAGAATGGTTCTTCAAGTGTTTTGCGGGTAAGTACACGCGCAGGCGTTTCCTAGAGTGCGGGCTGGACCAACCGTAAACCCTGTTTTGGGTCTCAACCAACTAGATTGCTCATACCAAACCTTCTGGATTTTTTCTGTTTGGATGTATAGTCATGGCCATTGATACTTTTAAATTTGGAAAGCTTCTACGGGCTAAATTCAGAGCAAATGGTGCTTCCAATGAGGGTGAAATGTTCTGGCTATGTTAAACGAGTATAAGGCAGCGCTAAATAATAAAATAAAACGCAAAACAACTTGCTCCCTGCTGACTTGGAGGGCTGCCGACATGTAGAAAATAATTTATTGTGAGATAAATCCTGCATAGTTTCCGAAACCGTTCTTTGGAAGTTAATAAACAAACATATGCTTGCATTGCTAAATGTCACAACTCAGACTGCGTTTTTTGGTCTAAACACTCTGAAGGCCGGTTCAGACACTTGCGTTTGACTGCGTTGCGTCGAGAACCGAAAGCGAGTCACCGGCACATCTGTGCTTCGTATGAAGCGTGGAATCCAATTCAAGGAATCACCTTGGCACGCGATACAAGCAGCAGAGATGTCCTGGTTTCTCGCTGCCGCAACGCAGTCAAACGCAACTGTCCGAACTAGGGTGCCTCAATGTCCTTCTGTTTAGGGTGATGCCACCCTTTGTAGTACCCGATGCCGACAGCACGCGCTCATGGGTGAAATACAAAGAAATCGACGAAAACAAAATGTCGCCATAGCACAGTCAGCGCCACAACCGCGTGCAGGGGCACGCTCTTTCACGCGCTTCTGAACAAAAAATAAAGATAAAAGTGTGGGACAAAATGGCCGGATGTCTCCACCCTAAGCAAAGCGCACATGAAGGCACCCTAGTCTGAACCAGGCTTGAGAGCCAATCACCGCAACTTACGGAGGGGGAGCTCAGCGAATGACGATGCCAAAACATATGTTTAGACAAAAAAAAAAAAAAACGCAATATGCGTTGTGACATTACGCAATGCAAAAACGACACGCTTGCAACTCAGACTGCGGCATTTGGTCTAAACCTATGTCCGACATCGTCATTCGCCGAGTTCCCTCCCTCCTGTAAGTCGCGGAGATAGGTTCTCAAAGAGTTGTGCGGGAGAGTTGACGCACTTGATTTCTGATTATCGTTATGAGGCCTCTACCAAACGGTAGTGGCCTTCCAAAAATTGGCCTATAGGCTCATTGGAGTGCCCCTCCCCACGGTAATCTTTAGTAAAAGGCGAAAGATTAAGTCGTCATAATGAGGAGAGGCCTGAGCGTTAATCCACAAATTGTTGGAAAAGAAGAACCCACTTGACATGTGAGGTGTCTACTCCGTAGTGATGCGGCCGCAAATGTAGACTTTATCGCTTTTATTTAATATATAAAGTCGCCAAATAACTAACATCTGCCTTTTATTCACAACTTGGACACTATCTCTTAAAAGTAGTATAATATTGCACAACACTGCATCTTTCTATTCGGCTTTTACTCAAAACGCGAAGAAACGAAGCCACGTCTACGTCATCATCATCATCGTCGGGGCTTCGCGCATGGCTTCGCCGCTTCGTTCGGCTGGGGAATTTTCCGGGTCGAAATATCCCCACGTCCCCGGAATGTCCCCGTTTGTCCCTACCCTAGTATATATACGTTGCCTGGTATGCGAAATGTACATGTCTGTATGATTCGTTTGATTATGATTTATTTTTACGCAGTTTTCTATTTCCGGCTTATTTGGACAAATTTGCACTATTGCACTGCACGAGCCCGGCCAACCCAAACGCTTGGGCCATTTCGGGCCGGGTTGTACACATTGGTCTCGGGACCGGACGGGTCCGGCCCGAGACCGATCCTGAGATTTTTTTTCTTCAATTATTTGCTTTTTTTTAAAAATATGTTTGTTGTATACCATATTGCAATCTACACTCTAAAAAAAAAAAAAAAAAAAAAAAAGAAAACTTGTGCGTCTACTTTCTCGCATAACACTCGGAGAGCCAATCACCGCAACTTACGGAGGCAGCTCAACGAATTACGATGACGAAACATATGTTTAGCCCAAAAAAACGCAGTCTGAGTTGTGACATTAAGCAATGCAAAACGTCACGCTTGCATTGCTAAATGTCACAACTCAGACTGTGTTTTTTGAGCTAAACATATGTTTCGTCATCGTCATTCGTTGAGCTGGCTCCGTAAGTTGCGGTGATTGGCTCTGCGAGTGTTATGCGGGAAAGTAGACGCACGGGCTTTTTGTAGGGTGTACATGACGTGTATAACGCTTCGACAATATTTTTAATGCATTCAGCAAAGGCAACACCGAACTACGCACGATGAGCACGGTTCCTTACGTCATAAAATCTAAAAAAAAAACTAACTTCCAAACCCCCCCCTCCCTGTACTCCAGTGGTGAGTTCCTTCTCCTCTTTGGTGAAACGAGAAGATATCATTCCCCGTTCTACATGCTTATCGTCGGGGCGTGGCAAGGAAGGTGTTTAGTAACTTAGCCAATCGTGGACGATGGCACAAATCTGTCGCAAAAACAAAATTCGCTCCAACATCCCTACAACGCTACAAAAAAAAAAAAAAGAAAAAAAAAAAGGTTACGAGTGTTTAATTAGTAGAAACATGCCCCTGATACATGGGGGTCCTCGTTCGAGAAGCACGTCATCAGTCAGCTGAGCTGATAGGCTTCCTCGCCCTTTCGCCCGAGGTCCTTTCGTTCTTTCCCTCTTACATCTTTATCTCTCTTGCGATTGTAGGGAGAGGGTAAATGCTCTGCTTCCACCGTGCGTGTTCAGACGAGGAGCAGGCCGCGCCTCAATAAAAAACTTATAAAGTTTCGCGGGTTTCACTCTTACTCAGAAAAGTTCTGCAGTCGTCGTACGAAGCATTTCTTTCCTTTCTAATAACTTCGGTGGGACGTCCTATCAGTAAAATAAGTGGTTGAAACGAGCTTCTTTCCTCGGCTTCACGACATTGACAAGAACGAGAGATTCCATATATTATAAACCCCTATTCAGATAGATTGATTTAACGATTTTAGGAGAAGTCCTCGAAGGGGAGAAGATTTACCTAAGAATAAATTGACTTCCGCCTATGGGAACCTCCCCTAAGATTCGTTATATTAAATCATTAGCGACTGACTCATCTCACCCTTGCGGTGGTTATGATCGAGACTGGTGGCAGCTGAATTAACAATCGTTTCTCTACTGACTCCCAGATCCTGATTAGATCAGTTGGTAGAGCGCTCCGCTAGTCTTCGAGCGTCTACGCTCTCACCCGCCCTTTCCACCATTATGTCGGATCAAGTGACGTCAGTGCAAGCTATGAATACGTACCGTTCTCAGCATTCCTGTCGGCACGGCGGACACTGTGCTGTGTTGCTGTGCTGCACGTTTTGTTGTGGCACATTTTTTTTCTCCATTAGTCTGATGTCACTAATCTTGTATGAAGGCACGCTAGACTGGTAACGTCGTAGAACAGACCGAGTGTCACGCCATATGCGAAATAAAGCATTGCAGTAGCAATGCGCAATAAATACTCGATAAAGGGGCGACTGGCTGGCTCCTCGCCTCATTTGTATCAGTGTGTAGTGTACTGAAGATGCCACTTGTATGGGCGGCGAAACGTCCACACCTTTGTTGGTGCATTTCTTACGGTGGAATAAACGTTTTTAATTAGCGCGATAATTGGAGAAATGGAGTCCTTGTTCGGTGGTCCCTCGAAACGACTGCCTCGACAGGGCGAAGGGACGACGGGGTTCTCGCTGGGAAGGTTGACTTGGTACACGCCCGAGGCCTCGTCGACCCGTTCCGGGGTCCAGCCGGCCGTTCTGAGCCTGGACGACCCCGTCATCGGAAACTGGAGGAAGAAGAGCAACATCGTCCTTAGGAGGTCGGTAAAACATATTCTAGGAAGGGAGAGAAAAAAAAGAAGAAGAAACTGAATCAAAATAAATTGGCAGGCTATAGTTATTTCATAAAGGAAACAAAAAACACGGCGCAAAATACCAAGTTAGAAGTACACAGCGCTCGCCCGGCATACTTCTACTACGCTCTAAGAAAAGCCCCTGCGTCTACTTTCTCGCACAACACTCGGAGAGCCAATCACCGCAAATTACGGAGGCAGCTCAGCAAATGACGATGCCGAAAGATATGTTTAGACCAAAAAACGAAGTACGCTTGCATTACTTAATGTCAACTCAAACTGCGTTTTTTTTTTTTTGTCTAAACATATGTTTCGGCATCGTCATTCGCTGAGCTGCCTCCGTAACTTGCGCTGATTGACTCTCCGAGTGTTGTGCGGGAAAGTAGACGCACGGGCTTTTTTTTAGAGTAGTCCCTGTACTTGTCCTCGTACTTCTACTAACTAGTCCTGTGTACTTTTTCTACCGGTCCTTGAACTTGTCGTGTGTACTTCTTCTCCTAGTCATTATATTGGGCCTGCGTACTTCTACTGCGCCGTGTCTTTTGCACTGTGTTTTTTTTTTGATGGGGAAAATAAAACAGGAGGCGACAAGAGTAATATACTGGGTGTTTCAAGGAGCGGCTAGGCCCTTTAAATCGACCGCAAAATTCGGTTTCTTAACCTATCGCCCTACGACTTTGTGCAGCGTTGCCCACAGATGGTGCATTTCTTTTTGTAAAATTTGCAAAGAGCGAAGTTACCTGAGCAAAAAGTAAAGAAAGAAAAAGGCTTAGCTCCTATGGGAACGCAGCGAAGCCACCGGTCTTCAAACAACACGGCACCGTTTCGCACGGGACACAAGAGATGGCGCAAGCGGTCGCGACGCCGATTGCCGCCAACGAACGAGCATACGACGCCGAGAGCCGGCGTCTTTAGCAGACAAGGAACTGCAGTTCCTTGTTGTTACCGCGCCTGTTTTTGTTTCTGTGACTGTCGCTGCCTGCGGAACGCGCGCGACCGCTTGCGCCATCTCTTGTCTCCCGTGCGAAACAGCGCCGTAATGTTTGAAGACCGGTGGCTTCGCTGCGTTTCCATAGGAGCTAAGCCTTTTTTTCTTTACTTTTTCCTCAGGTAAATTCGCTCTTTGCAAATTTAAAAAAAAGATAATAATGCACCATTTGTGGGCAACGCTGTACAAAGTCGTAGCGCGAATTTCGCGGTCGATTTAAAGCAAGGAGAGAAGGGTAGGAGAGGGCATGACGTCAGCCGCGTAGCCTCCACAAGCCATGCTCCCTTGACACCTCGCCTCCTTCTCATTTTCCTCCTTACCCTCCTCACTTATCAAGCCAACGTGACCACATCACGTGACCGTAGCTAGCCTTCGTCTAGCCTTCGATCTGATAAAACCTACCGGACGGCACGCGCGCAAGCCTGCAAGGAATCCTTTTACAGTCAATCATCCATCTCACACGTGACATGTCACGCGCACCAATTGCAAGAGAGATCTACGGTCACGTTGGCCACAACATCGTTTAAACGTTTTATGACTAGGCTTCACCAATATTGCAACGTGCCCCGTCCTAGTACTCATAACCTCCTTGATTCAAAAGAGCCTGGCCGCTCCTTGAAACACCCAGTATATATATATCCACAACTAACTGCGACTTCGTCATCTTAACCGAGACATGGTTATCATCAGCTGTCGATGATGGCGAAGTATTTCCTTTTATGAATAACTTTACTTTATTTCGCGCCGACAGAAGTGATAGGCGAGGTGGCGGTGTCCTAATCGCTGCCAAAGATAATTTAAAATGTTCTCTGATTAACGAGGCCTCTTCGCTTGAAATGTTGTGGATTTGTTGCCGCGTTTTCTCGTCCCCTGTTTTGATTGGAGTATGTTATCGCCCACCAGGAAATGACCCATCATTTGTACCCATCCTTAACGACCACATTGTTTTGTTGAAGCGTAAATATCGTAACGCCAAAATGTTTTTATTTGGCGATTTCAACTTTCCTGGTATTAATTGGTCTACTGGATTACACACTAATGCAGTCGAGCGTGATTTTTATGATATGTGTCTTAACTTAACCCTTTCTCAAGTAATAAAGATGCAACGCGTGTGTCTTCCCAATCATCCAATATACTAGACTTAATACTTACAACTGCTCCTGAAACGTTGGATAGTATATTCCACCTTCCCGGTATTAGCGATCATCAAGTAATACTGGCTAACATCAAGCTCTCATTTAAAAAGAGTCCTACTCAGCAAAAACTAATAACACTTTATGACAAGGGAAATTATGAAGCTATTAACACTGAACTACAAAATTTTTACGATGCCTACGAGGTCGGTTTTCCAACGCGGGATGTTAATGATAATTGGCTGTTATTTAAGGATGCTATGCGGGATCTCATTAATTTATATATACCAACGCGTCTAATTAAGTCTAATCCGCAGGCACCATGGTTTAACTCGTCACTAAAGCGTCTTAATAATAAAAAGAAAAGGTTATTTAGGTCGGCAAGTAAATATAACACCCCCGCTGCATGGAATAAATACAACTCTGCCGATGAAGCATACAGGTCTGCTTTAGAATCCACCAAACGATCATTTTATTACCAACGTCTGCCTAATATGCTAATAAACAACCCTAAACAGTTCTGGAAAATTATCAATCCATCTCCAGCAACATTAATTTCTTTAATTGACAAGGAGGGAATAAGCATCGATGTTGAAAACTGTGCTAATATTCTTAATGAAGTGTTCAATTTGGTTTTTACAAAAGAAATTGTTGGTAATCATCCTGTAACTTTTGCCTATAACTTTCCACTTATGTCAGCCATCGAGTTCGATGAAGAAGGCATCTACCATATAATCAAGAATCTGAAATTATCATCTTCAGCTGGTGTCGATGAGCTTAATTCAAAAGTTCTTAAAAACACAAATACTCTTACTAGTAAAATATTAACCCTCATTTTCACCCAATCACTAACTACTGGCTGTATCCCTGACGATTGGAAAGTGGGGAAGATCGTTCCTATCTCAAAAAAAGGCAACAAGTTCTCTCCTTTGAATTATAGGCCCATCTCGTTAACATGCATACCCTGTAAAATCATGGAACATGTAATCTTCTCAAGCTGGTATCTTTTCTCGAAATAAATAAGTTCTTTTATCCTTATCAACATGGTTTTCGCAAAGGGTTTTCATGCGAGTCGCAACTTTCCGCTTTCATTCATAATCTACATTGTAATCTTGACAATAACATACAAACTGACGCAGTTTTTCTGGATTTTTCCAAGGCTTTCGATAGGGTCCCCCATAACCGACTGATGCTTAAACTTTCCCAGCTTAACTTAGATGCTAACGTCATTTCTTGGATTAACTGTTTCCTTACCGGTAGAACCCAGTTTGTACTCGCTAACAACCACTCTTCTTATCCTTCTCCCGTCACGTCTGGAGTACCTCAGGGGTCTGTTTTAGGTCCTCTTTTGTTTTTAATATATATTAATGACCTTCCAATATCAGTAGCTTCTAACATTCGTCTTTTTGCCGATGATTGCGTAATATATCGTAGCATTATTTCTCCCGCCGATAATATTATCTTGCAGAACGACCTAATAACCATCGAAAAGTGGTGCACAGACTGGCAAATGTCACTCAACGCTGATAAATGCATGCTCCTTTCCTTCCACCGCCGCACTAACCCAATGTCATTTGTGTATCGCTTAAATAGTTTCGCCCTAACATCCTGCACATCGTATAAGTACCTTGGTGTATATCTCACCCCAAACCTCTCATGGGCAACTCACATTGAGCATCTAATTAAATCTACTAACCGCTCTTTGGGTTTCCTCAAGCGTAATTTAAAGTCAGCTCCACATCACCTCAAACTTCTCGCCTTTAAAACACTTGTTCGCCCTAAACTAGAATTTGCTTCATCTGTGTGGGACCCTCATCAGTCATATCTCTCTTCCGACGTCGAAGCAATTCAAAATCGCGCAGTCAGGTTCATTCATTCAAATTATTCGTATAACACTAGTGTCACAGCGTTGAAGAAACTAGATAACTTACAAGATCTCAGCATACGCCGCAAAATAACCCGTCTTCTGCTCTTTCATAAGCTATTTAATGACGCTACTAAGTATGAGTCATACATTCAAGTAGCTGCTGAACGCCATCTCCGTAATTACCATCCTCACCAAGTCATACCTGCAAAATTTAAAACAACTACTTTCATGAATTCATTTTTTGTCAAAACTGCTAACGACTGGAACGATCTTCCCCGTGAAATCACTTCACTTGCTGACCCATTGAAATTTAAAGCAGCTCTCCTCTCATTTTTCTAACTTGTGCATATGTTTACGTTGTCCATACAGCCAGTATTGCTATCATCAGTATACCAGTATAACTAAACACCAGTATCATATTTAAAAGTTTTCTAGCATTTATCTAGCATTGAACCTTTCATTATTTTTTGTGTGCGTTTGCTGTTTAATTTTTATTTGTATTGTATAAGTTGCAAGTCCTTTTTGAGTGTCTATTTGTTACACTGTTTATTTTGTATTATCTACTTGCATTTGTTCATTATATATTGCACGACCACCATGCCCACTCCTTATGTAATACCCCGCAAGGGGTCCTTAAGGTATGGAAATAAATAAATAAATATGGGCGGTTTCATTTGGATTCAGGCAACGGGTGGCAGTCGTATTTTTCATTTGGCTTCAAATTTTTATATTTTGTGGAGCATGCTCCAAGAAGAACAATCCTTTTTATTTTAATGTGCTGACGTGTCTAGTTTCTGATAAAAGAATCTCAAAGAAGCATGCAGGAAAAAACGACGAGGTTCTGACGATTGTCGTGTGTGGCGTTTTTGAATCACTTTATATCTCAAAGTATTCAAAAGAGCGTCTATATTTTTTTAGTGTGATATATATGGAAGTAGGTAAAACTACATTATAACTACTATTTATTATTCGTCGTTCCAATCTTTGCAGAAATCCCCAAACATGCCTCCGCGAACAACTGTGAGCTAAATTGCGGATTTTGCTTTGAGTCGTCTATGTTTAGTATCGCTTTTAAAATAATACCACGTGTAGAACCTTTCATTGCCTTCCAAATTAAGCAAAGCTCGTGTTTTTATCATGTACGAGTACTGAGAAATAAATTATGAAACAGAGAAGGTTTTCACTTTTCGTTCAATTTCAGCACGCTGTATAAAAAAAAAAAAAACATTTTTAATTTTTTTTCTTTTTCTCGCGTCGCGTTTTCTTCCCACCCTTCTTTTAGCCAGAATACATTCCGTTAGAGGTTTTTGCCTTGGGTTTGAGTTTTAAGCCTCTAAATATGCCAAAAAAAGAGCGATTTTCGTGTGTGGCGTTTTTGAACCACCCAATCTCAAAAAATTCAAAAGAGAGCTTCTATATTTTTTTTATTGTTATATATATGCAAGTCGGTAAAACGACATTTCAACTAATATTTATTATTCGTCGATCCAATCTTTGTAAAAATCCCCAAACATGCCTCCGCGAACAGCTGTGACCTAAACTGCGGATTTTGTTCTGAGTCGACTATGTTTAGTATCGCTTTTAAAATATTACTACGTGTAGAACCCTTCTTTGGCTTCCAAATGAAGCAGAATTTGTGCCTTTATCATGTACGAGCACTGAGGAATAAATTATGAAACAGAGTAGGTTTTCACTTTTCGCTAAATTTCAGCACGCTGTATAAAACAAAAACATTTTTATTTTTTGTTTATTTTTTTCGCGTCACGTTCTTTTCACACCTTTCTTTTAGCCAGAATACATTCCGTTAGAGGTATATGTACTAGTTTTGAGTTTTAAGCCTCTAAATATGCTAAAAAAGAGCAAATGCTGATGGTGGGTTTATGTGTTATAGCTGTATATTTTATTCTTCATTATAACCCAGGTAGCACCGAGTTCTGGGCCGAAACTTGGCTTTTGTCTGGGAGTTTAGGTTATTGAAAAGCTCGAAGAAGCCAAAGTAGAGCCAAACCTGACCTCCCTTGGCAACAGCCTGGGTATTTTGGCCCTAATTCGCCAAACAAGTGCCAAACTTAGGCTTCACTGCCTGGTAGTTCGGCTGTCATCTGGCATCTTTGGGCCTAAATCGCCTAACAAATGCCAGAGTTAGGCTTACTGCCCGGTAGTTCGGCAGATATTTGGCATTTTTGGGCCAAAATCGCCAAACTAATGCCAAAGTTAGGCTTCGCTTTTTGGTAGTTCGGCTGTCATCTGGCACCTTCGGGCCAAAATCGCCACAGAAGTGCCAGAGTTAGGCTTACTACCTTGTACAGGGTGTCACAAAAGAAAATTTACACTGTCTTTTTTACCGTAAAAATAAACTAGGCATCGCCGAACGCTCATTCTCCGCCCAAAGGTAGCGCTAGAGGTCACAACCAGATGCCAAAGTTTCAGCCCGATCCGATAACTTAATCAAAAGTTATAAGTGATTTTCTGAAAATTTCAATGGGAAAATGGAGCCCATTTTTGCCCGTTTTCGCTTTCTCGTGCCATAGAGCCCCATGTGTTCGAAAAATCCGTCGGCCGCTATTTTCCCATTGAAATTTTTAGAAAATCACTTATAACTTTTGATCAAGTTATCGGATCGGCCTGAAACTTTGTCATCTGGTTGTGACCTCTAGCTCTACCTTTGGGCGGAGAATGAGCGTTCGGCGATGCCTAGTTTATTTTTGCGGTAAAAAAGACTGTGTAAATTTTCTTTTGTGACACCCTGTAGTTCGGTTGACATCTGGCATCTTTGGGCCCAAGTCGCCAAACAAGTGCCAAAGTTAGGCTTCGCTTCCCGATAGTTCGGCTGTCATCTGGCAGATACGGGCCAAAGTCGCCAAACAAGTGCCAAAGTTAGGCTTCGCTTCCCGATAGTTCGGTTGTCATCTGGCAGCTACGGGCCAAAGTTGCCAAGCAAGTGCCAGAACGAGGCTTATTGCCTTGGAGTTCGGCTGATGAGGTGTTTGATGTACGCGGGTGGTCTTCATCTTAATTAAATAGAAATCAAGTTTTATTCGGCTGGCCACTTTATCTTATTTTGAGTGTCTCTTGATTTCTCCAGCCCAAAGGTTGGCTGAAGGTTTTGACGCGGCTGGACCAGGCTTTGCAAACGCATTGTGCCGGATGTTGTACTCGCGCGTAGGTACACACGCCAATATCGGGACGCGCCGTGAGACTGGTTCGACATTAAAGGGATACTGAACCAAGGAATTTAGTGTCCATAATAAGTGGCGCACGTTCTTTTCACGAGCCAGCAGCCGCCGGTGTGCGCGAGCACACGCAACAAAAATGACGTCAAAGACCCCCATTCGCGGTTAAAATGACAGTTAAATGTATGGGCTTCGGGCCAAAGGAGAATAAAGACAAGTTTTTCATCTACACAGTGGTGTCTGGTGTAAAAGGTATGTGATTAATTGGTCTAACAAGCACGTAGCTTTCACTTGTAGAGATGAAAACCCTGTCTTTATTCTCCTTTAGCCCGAAGCTATGCATTTCACTGTCCTCTTAAGCGCGAATGGAGATCTTTGACGTCATTTTCTTTGCGTGTGCTCGCGCACACCGGCGGCTGCTGGCTCGTGGAAGGAACGTGCGCCACTTATTATGGACACTAAATTCTATGGTTCAGTATCCCTTTAAGGCGCGTTCACACCGGCAATGCGATCTAGTCGCGCGAGTCTTTCATCGCAAAAGCGACAATCGCGGGCAAAAAGCGACGCGATTTGAGCAGTCGCTTGCTGACCCGACTTTTTGCGATGCGATCTAGTCGCAGAGAGACTGAGCCAATCAACGGCGTTCGGAGCGAGAGTTTTTGAGAAGCGACTCGCCAACGAAGGCGTTGGACTCGCTCATCGCGCACGCCAGAGTGACCATCTAATTTTTTTTTTTTTTTGCGATGCGATTTAGTCGCATCGCGTGACTGCTCTCATCCTTGGTGTGAATGCGCCATTACAGAAAGTGCTGCCATCGAGCTAGCGCTGCGCGAGACTGATGTGCGCACGTCTCCTCAGCAGATATCATTATTAGGCGGCGCATTGCAAAAGCGAGCGTGACTCTGTGCGTGTCTTGCATTGTGATTGAGCACTGTCAAATCCTAGCGAAAGCAAAGAGCGGAAACGACCGTGGCTTCGTGGCGCCGCTCCCGCATCACACTTGGGGAATTAAAATGAAATCCCGGAACTTGTACTATTTTAGCGTGTTGGTACTTTTTAATCATTTAGAAAGTGGTGACACATAAGGGACGATACAGACAGGACAATCTTTCAACTTCAACAACATTTATTTTCGGCTTCAAGCTCAAAGCCCGCCTGCTCCGTGGGAGTACCGGAAAGGGAAATCTTGGGGGAAGGAGAGGAAGCGGAGGGGGTGAACGCGATCCCCCTGTCCTGCGGGGCCAGGTACATCGGGCAAACGGGGCGATGCCTCAACTACCGACTCCGAAAACATCAAATGGACGCCGAAAGAGCTCCTTCGGATTCTCAGCACCCGATCGTCATTCACGGGAGAAAATGTCCCGGCTGCGCTCCTAATTTCGCCGGCACGACAGCCATGGGAGGCCACTGCGAGCGAATTGGGAGAAAAATAATTGAGGCCTATCGGGTGGCGACAAGCCCGCAAAACATAAGCATCCCTTCCATTTCGCTCTCAAAATATGAGATTATCTTTCTGAGGTCCACAATGGAAGCCGAACGCTGACAGACTAGGCAAGGCGACAAGGTCACCGGCAGAAGCGGCCTTTCCTTTCATTCCCTTCCATTTCATTCCAGAGAAGGGCTGGGATTCCCCCGACCCTTATTTCCCTACTGTTGAACAGGTCGGGATACACACTCTCTTCTGTAGCTTTGGCTGTACAGCAGGTTTTTTTTAAATTTTTTTTTATAAGTTGTCTTCGTTTTTTTGCTGTTTTTTTTTACTCTAAAGCGTCGAAAATGCAGAGGGAGCTTAGCTGCGTTGTTGATGCCCCTTTAACCTCGCCTTTTGCAAATCCTCCCCACCTGCTTTTGTGTCTTCGTGTGGCTGTCAGCGAGCGCGACAGCCACTTTAAGCAAATCAAAAGAGTGGAGCGTAACGCGTGATCTCTTTGCGTAGGACGCGTAGGACAAAAACGTTTGGACGAAAATTTTTTCACGTGTCTCTCTTTGTCACGCTGATGGGATCTCTGGGGTTGTTGTTTTCGCCGTTTGCCTAGTTATAGAAATAGGCGGGCCACGTAGGTCCGGTTTTCGAAATGCGCTCATCAGTGTTCTGTTTCTTTCGTGCGTTGCAGACGCGGCCGTGTTTTTTCGTCGTAAACGGCCGGAATACGTCCATGCCAATTTTTCGGTAACAGCCATTTTTTTCACCGGAGTTCGTGGAATGACGTGTTTGTTGGACACGCTTCGACAAAAACTGCTCTTCGCCGACGACGAGACGTCAGTTGAATGTGTGCAACCTTCTTTCTCGAGTGTGTTTGTGAGGTGCCTGAGTTGGATTATGCATCTATCAAGGATTACATGATATCGCTCTTTTATTAGTAAGTACACTGCAAGCATGCTTCTGATAGTAGTACTGCTTTCCTCTCAATCTCCGCGGTTTTTTGTGTGACGAGTTTTGCTTGGCATGAGGACAGTGTTGATTCTATCTTATAATTTGCTTTTCGTATTACAGAAAAGTGTGACCCTTGTAAACACATCGAGAATACACTGTGTGTAATGATAGTGGTTTAATAAACGTTTGTGAGCGATCGAAAAAATTTTGTTTGTCCGTATATGTGATTGGATATGCAACGAATTATATGCAACGTACACATACTTGCACGGCGTTCGGCCAATACGGAGCAGACGCATCGTAGAGTATTCCCACAATATTGCGCGAACGCTAGGCCGGGGCAAAACGGCTGTACGGCAGTACCCGCCGGATATCAAACGGTGGTTCAAAACTGGACATTTGAGTGATATTGGAACCGACTTTCGGTCGGTACTGGCACGATACTGCAAAGTATTGCCGTGCTGCTTGGGAACGGAGGTGATGACATCTGACCATCGTGTTTTCAACGCTTATTTAATTTAATTCTCTTCTAGGGCGCGTGAAAGAACACTTCTGTGACACACCAGAGATATTCCAAACTTGGGCAGGCCTCTCGGTTTTTTTTGCCACTTTTTGCACTTATTTGGCACTTCAGTGGTTAGCCAGAGAAGAGCCAAACTTCGGCATGCCCCGAATCGCCAAATTATGATTTACTGTGGCAGTTATGGCTCAAGTCTGGCACTTAGTTTGGCAGAACTGTGGCGGACCAGAGAAAAGCCAAACTTGGCATGTCCGAAATAACCAAATTAGGCGTTGTTTTGGCAGTTACGGCTCAACTCTTGCACTTACCTTGGCACCACTGTGGCGGACCAGAGAAAAGCCAAACTCGGCGTGGCCGAAATACCCGAATTAGGCGTTGCTTTGGCAGTTAGGGTTCAAGTCTGGCACTTACTTTGGCAGAACTGTGGCGGACCAGAGAAAGGCCAAACTTGGCATGTCCAAAATACCCAAATTAGGCGTTGCTTTGGCAGTTATGGCTCAAGTCTGGCACTTCAGTCTACAGCTTTTCGATCCCGAGTGGTCGGCCAATTAGCTCAAGAAACGCGATAAAAGGGTGGATACATTGTGAATAGAAAAGTTTTGCTAGAACTCCTGTAGACTTTTATTCTGAAAATTTCAGACATTTATGCCTATATAGTTTGTATTCAAAGTAACCGGCCCCGGCTGCTGTCGTCCTCCGTGTCCACCGCAGCCATCTTTAGGTTGTACTCCAGAAGCATGTCATCTGGGAGAAAACGACGTAGGACCGGGCAGAGCATAGCACAGAAGGAGTCCTCGCTCACCCCCAACGCCTTGAGTCCTCGCGAGCGTGTAGATTGCCGTACAAACGTCTGAGGCCTTTAGTGTTCCGTGACGACGACACATGAGGAATATCCATTAGGCCCTCCATGTGGTCTTGGAAGTGTGCTTCCTGGCTTCCGAACGTTTTCCGCAGGGGGTCCACGGCGTCGGAGTAGCACTGTGCGGTGGGCTGTTAAGCCGGCGACGGCAGCTGCTCCATCGCCACTCAGCCTGATCGCAGGTAGTTGAACCTTTCCGCCGGCGATAGGTCCGAGTTCAGATGGGTGGCGTTTTCAAACTGGTCTCAAAACGGCTGCCATTTCTTCCGTTGACCGTTGAATTTCAGAAGTTCAGGTTTTGGGAGTTTAATTTTCGACTTCGTTGGCGCTGGCGATCTGTTTGTGCTTCCGATCAGGTTACTCTCGTTGGATGGATTGCCGCGTTCCGCACTGCATCTTAGCTGGCTCTTCAGCTTTGTCATGTAGGTCACGATCTTGTCCGAATATTCGAGGACGTGGGTGAATTTGAGGTCTCCGTCTTGCTCCGAAATGAGCGGCTCGATGGTGGCGTCGGCGGTGTTAAGTTGACCCTGCTCCAGGACCAGTCGTTCGATGAGTAGCTCTAGGTCCTCGCTGTTGGGTTGCGCGGACTGTAGGAGCGCCTCAACGTCGTTCACTAGCCGCGTCACTTGTGACCGAATCGCCTTGCGCTTTTTCTTGTGAACTTCCGCGCTGTCGTTCTAGTTGAAGGAAGAATCACTCACTTTTCTTTCGGCGTTCGAAGTGTTCACAGTGCTGTAATCCCGGGTTTCCAGCATCAATTTTTCCGTTACAGCTGTTTTCTCTTGCTGGCAGATGAGGCGCTCCATTGAATACAACAACAACAACACTTTTTGTTTTAACTCCGCTGCGAACAGCTTTCGTTCAATAGTTCGTTCGCGTTCTGGCCATCTCCTCACTGTCCTTCTTTTCCTCGCCTCCCTCTTCGAAAGAGAGGAGGACCCCAACCGCCAGAGGCAACGGGGGAAGATGCATTCATTTGTGCCTCCAAACCGGTTCCGACCCGGGACGGTCACGCACGGCGCGGTAGAAGTCACCGTGTGAAAGGACGCTCTTGTCTCCCCGAGGGAGTTCGTCCTGAATCTGGGATTCTCAATTAAACGTTACAACACGGTGTTTTTTTTGTTTGTTTTTAGCTGCGCGAAGTTTTTAAATAAAGGGAGGAAAAGTAATATGAATGCGGTTTTCATGCGTGTTTATATGGCTTGACGGACACTAGATGGGAATATAACCATCACTATTATCAGACTAATCAACTAAACTTCGGTATTTAACTTTTTAATTGCTGTAATAAGGATATATGTTTTTAATGCAAACTTTGAACCGGTCGTATGCCAAGACTTTCATTTTGTGTAATTCGAATAACCAGCATGTATTCCGCGATATTGCTCCCCGAATTTTGCACTTTTATCCGACTAATGTAGCGAAGGTTTGCTGGAGGCGAGCAGAAAAGAAAAAGTCAAATTAAGTAGAAAATTCGGGCGCAGATATTTCGGAACACGGAAAAGACAGAAATCTCAAAATATAAAAAAAATGAAAATAATCTATAATGGCCAAAATAATAGAATGATTGCACTTCAATAACAGCGTTCACCTGGTCTTGTCCAAAGCAGGCTTTCCGTCCACATCTTTTGGACGTTGCTCGTTACACAGTACAGTGGTGCTATATGGTCTCAATGTAAGCTTCAATCTTGTGAAATGTGAGTCATTTGGCTAAAAAGAACATAGTTCTACCCATTGTGTATTTATAATTCCGTGTTCATAGAAAGTGTAAAGAAGCGCACTTCTTTATACTTTACAGATATTGAGTATTTAGCTTTATAGACGACTGATGTTGATAAAAAGTATATAAGATAGCGGCGTGGCCGAAATACCCGAATTAGGCGTTGCTTTGGCAGTTAGGGTTCAAGTCTGGCACTTACTTTGGCAGAACTGTGGCGGACCAGAGAAAGGCCAAACTTGGCATGTCCAAAATACCCAAATTAGGCGTTGCTTTGGCAGTTATGGCTCAAGTCTGGCACTTACTCTGGCACAACTGTGGCGGACCAGCGAAAAGCCAAACTTGGTGTGGCCGAAATACCCAAATTAGGCGTTGCTCTGGCAGTTATGGCTCAAGTCTGGCACTTACTTTGGCAGAACTGTGGCGGACCATGAAAGGCCAAATTTGGCATGTCCGAAATACCCGAATTCGGCGTTGCTTTGGCTGTTATTGCTCAAGTATGGCACCAACCTTGGCGCTTCTCTGGCGTACCAGAGAAGAGCCAAACTTTGGCATGCCCTAGGATCGCCCAACTAAGGCTATAGTTAGGCACCGTACTTTGGCACTGATGATTGCCATGGTGCAGAAACCTAACTGCGCCAAAGTTGGGGCCTTATGTTTGCCAGACCTTTGCCCAAGTTGGGCATTCCTCTGGCGTGCTACCTGGGCAAAGACGTCCCCGCAGACAGACCGGAGTACCATGATAAGATGGACATAGATGCTCCGTCCAACATGGGAGAACTACCAGAAGCATTGCACGCAGCCAAGAACTCCACACCTGGCCCTGGCCATATCACAGTTGCCGCTTTACGCAGCTTACCTGAAGTGGGAAAAGAGCAGTTCGGGTACATCAACGAAGTATGGGAGACCGGGAGGATACCGGCGGGGTGGAAACACTCCACCGTGAGACCTATCCCCAAAGGAGGCAAGCCAACCGATTCGATACAGAGCCTGCGATCGATATCCCTCACTTCTAATTTGTGTAAGATAACCGAACGTATGATCCTGGCTAGGATAACGTGGCAGCTAGAATACAAGAAACAAGCAGACGGCGAAGAACCGGCCTTTTTGCTCGGTACAAACGGGGTTCCGGCCTGGTCTTGCAACCGTCGACACTATCGCCCTAATACACAGGGACATACTGGCAAGACCCCCCACATGTACCCAAGGACAATAGTTGCAGTCGATATAAAAAAGGCATTTGATACCGTACCTCACGATGCAGTGGTCTAAGGCGCCATCAATCATGTCTAAGATTTATAAAGTCGTTCTTAGAAGACCGGACGTACGAAGTCGTAGTCGGGGAAGAGCATGGACCAAAAAAGGGGAACGTAATCGGAGTACCACAAGGAGCGGTCTTATCACCAATGCTTTTTAATATGGTGATGGCAGACTTAGCCTTTGCACTGGAGAAAATTGAAGGTCTGGGACATTCAATTTATGCAGACGACAATACTATCTGGTCGAACGAACGAGACGTAGAAGAACTAAAAGAGATCCTGCAAGAAGGCCTGGGCACCAACCACTCTTTCCTACAAAGGGTGGGGGGAATGAGGCTCTCCCGAGACAAAACAAACTGTGTTACCGTAGCAAATAAGAGAGGCAGGAAAGACCCTTACAAAAATTGAGCGAAGGAGTATCCAATTTGTATACAGAATTGTGGATTCAGTGAATAGATTTCTTATTGAACGTGTATCCAACTTTTTATTGCGTTTCTTGAGCTAATTGGCTGACCACTGGGTTTCGAAAAGCTGTAAACTAAAGTGTCTAAAATTCAGATAGAATGAGTGTAGACTTTCTATCCAATGTTAAGACATTTTAGTGTATACCTTTTGTATCCAAATTGACGTGCCAATTAACTAAAGGAAGTCGTTAAAAATGGAGACACATTGTGGGTAGCAAATACTGCTAGAATGTCTGTAGATATTCTATTCAAAGTTCAGACACTTCAGTCTACAGCTTTTCGATCCCGAGTGGTCGGCCAATTAGCTCAAGAAACGCGATAAAAGGGTGGATACATTGTGAATAGAAAAGTTTTGCTAGAACTCCTGTAGACTTTTATTCTGAAAATTTCAGACATTTATGCCTATATAGTTTGTATTCAAAGTAACCGGCCCCGGCTGCTGTCGTCCTCCGTGTCCACCGCAGCCATCTTTAGGTTGTACTCCAGAAGCATGTCATCTGGGAGAAAACGACGTAGGACCGGGCAGAGCATAGCACAGAAGGAGTCCTCGCTCACCCCCAACGCCTTGAGTCCTCGCGAGCGTGTAGATTGCCGTACAAACGTCTGAGGCCTTTAGTGTTCCGTGACGACGACACATGAGGAATATCCATTAGGCCCTCCATGTGGTCTTGGAAGTGTGCTTCCTGGCTTCCGAACGTTTTCCGCAGGGGGTCCACGGCGTCGGAGTAGCACTGTGCGGTGGGCTGTTAAGCCGGCGACGGCAGCTGCTCCATCGCCACTCAGCCCTGATCGCAGGTAGTTGAACCTTTCCGCCGGCGATAGGTCCGAGTTCAGATGGGTGGCGTTTTCAAACTGGTCTCAAAACGGCTGCCATTTCTTCCGTTGACCGTTGAATTTCAGAAGTTCAGGTTTTGGGAGTTTAATTTTCGACTTCGTTGGCGCTGGCGATCTGTTTGTGCTTCCGATCAGGTTACTCTCGTTGGATGAATTGCCGCGTTCCGCACTGCATCTTAGCTGGCTCTTTAGCTTTGTCATGTAGGTCACGATCTTGTCCGAATATTCGAGGACGTGGGTGAATTTGAGGTCTCCGTCTTGCTCCGAAATGAGCGGCTCGATGGTGGCGTCGGCGGTGTTAAGTTGACCCTGCTCCAGGACCAGTCGCTCGATGAGTAGCTCTAGGTCCTCGCTGTTGGGTTGCGCGGACTGTAGGAACACCTCAACGTCGTTCACTAGCCGCGTCACTTGTGACCGAATCGCCTTGCGCTTTTTCTTGTGAACTTCCGCGCTGTCGTTCTAGTTGAAGGAAGAATCACTCACTTTTCTTTCGGCGCTCGAAGTGTTCACAGTGCTGTAATCCCGGGTTTCCAGTATCAATTTTTCTGTTACAGCTGTTTTCTCTTGCTGGCAGATGAGGCGCTCCATTGAAGACAACAACAACAACACTTTTTCTTTTTTTTTAACTCCGCTGCGAACAGCCCTCTTTCAGTAGTCAAAATGTCGTGCGCAGAGACTCGCTTCCGTTCGCGTTCTGGCCATCTCCTCATTGTCCTTCTTTTCCTCGCCTCCCTCTTCGAAAGAGAGGAGGACCCCAACCGCCAGAGGCAACGGGGAAGATGCACCCATTTGTGCCTCCAAACCGGTTCCGACCTCCGGGTCACGCACGGCGCGGTAGAAGTCACCGTGTGAAAGGACGCTCTTGTCTCCCCGAGGGAGTTCGTCCTGAATCTGGGATTCTCAATTAAACGTTACAACACGGTGTTTTTTTTGTTTGTTTTTAGCTGCGCGAAGTTTTTAAATAAAGGGAGGAAAAGTAATATGAATGCGGTTTTCAATGCGTGTTTATATGGCTTGACGGACACTAGATGGGAATATAACCATCACTATTATCAGACTAATCAACTAAACTTCGGTATTTAACTTTTTAATTGCTGTAATAAGGATATATGTTTTTAATGCAAACTTTGAACCGGTCGTATGCCAAGACTTTCATTTTGTGTAATTCGAATAACCAGCATGTATTCCGCGATATTGCTCCCCGAATTTTGCACTTTTATCCGACTAATGTAGCGAAGGTTTGCTGGAGGCGAGCAGAAAAGAAAAAGTCAAATTAAGTAGAAAATTCGGGCGCAGATATTTCGGAACACGGAAAAGACAGAAATCTCAAAATATTAGGAAAAAAAAATGAAAATAATCTATAATGGCCAAAATAATAGAATGATTGCACTTCAATAACAGCGTTCACCCTGGTCTTGTCCAAAGCAGGCTTTCCGTCCACATCTTTTGGACGTTGCTCGTTACACAGTACAGTGGTGCTATATGGTCTCAATGTAAGCTTCAATCTTGTGAAATGTGAGTTCATTTGGCTAAAAAGAACATAGTTCTACCCATTGTGTATTTATAATTTCCGTGTTCATAGAAAGTGTAAAGAAGCGCACTTCTTTATACTTTACAGATATGTCGAGTTATTTAGCTTTATAGACGACTGATGTTGATGATAAAAAGTATATAAAAAGCGGGCGATAAAAGTTAATTCAATTTTGATACACATTATACAACTGCAGTGTACAGACTTTTACCTCAACAAAGTCTATACAGTCTGAACGATACCATTGATAAAAAGTATATAAAGCGGGTGGTAATAATGAATCCAATTCCGATAAAAACTTTAGCCACTGCACTGTATAGACCCGTGTCTGAAAAAGGTGTACACAATGTATACAAATACGTTGTTAGAAAGTGGATAGGGAAGAAAGTCGCAAGGATCGTTAAGAAGTCGCAAAGATTTCAATAGACAGGGCAACTTTTTTTTTTGTAAGGGGGAGAACGGAACCTGCGACAAAATTCATCTAAGTGTCAACGGCACCCCCATACAAAGAACCGACTCTGTCAAAATCCTGGGAGTAACCTTTCAAGAGGATATGGCAGAGCGAGCAAATAGTCGTGGAATTAAGAACCACTGGAAAGCTGCACTGGGGAAAATCAAATTTGTTACGAGCAAGTCGTGGGGAGCGCAAGAGCACACACTAAAAAAGCTAGTCAGAGCCCTGTTAGTATCAAAAACCACCTACGGAATTAATTACCTTCCTCTCAAAAGTGAGCAACGGAAGGGCCTAGAGGTACTTAACCGTATGGCGATGAGAGTCGTCACCGGGTTACCGAAATGCACCTAGAAGAACTGGAGACAATCGCCAGAATGAACTGCTTCAGAGATATTGCTCAAGAAGATAAAATAAGCCAAGTACTTAGGCTGCAGGAAACTACAGCTGGCAGGAACATTCTGATGAAATTAGGCATTGAGTGCCCAGACACACCTATCTCGATCCCCCCGCCACCGTGGGAGGATGAGGCAGTCGTGGACATGAAGCCTTTTCCACAAATCCTAAGCAAAGAGCAAATAGGGAGAAGAAAAACAGCAGCTAAAAAACACAACTATGACCTCCAAAAATTACTTGAAGACCCCGAGGCAGATATATATTACACCGATGGATCAAAGGTAAAGCCTCAAGTCGCCATCGCAGCACACAGAGTCAGGGACCAATTCACGGTCACAAGAACGCTACCACCAAGAACGTGAGTAAAACAAGCGGAACTAATGGCCATCTAGCTGACCATCGAAACCGCAGCTTTCAGCCCACGCAAGAAAATCTAGATCTACACAGACGCAAAGAAGGCTTTTGAGGAGTATCGTAACCCCTCGAGCAGAAGTAAGACGGTGCAAACCGTCAAAGCAATTGCACGCACATACAGAAGCGAAGGGAGACAAGTAACCATAAGGTGGACCCCGGGACACCAGGAAATACCCGGAAACGACGCCGCGGACGCTCCCGCAGGGTCTCCTCTCCCTCCCTCTTCATCAATTACCCGGCCTTGGCACTGACAGCGACGACGTACAAAAATTGAACACTTAATCTCTAATCCAACCGGAAGCAGAAGAAGTCGACTCTTGGCACTCAAGGCTGTCGAACGCCAGGCACGCCGCGAGCTGCTCGGGAGCCTCCTCCGAGAAGACTCGCATCCTCTCCCAGCGGATAACTACACCCGTTGGGAGAAAGTATGCCTTAGAAGATCACGCACCCATACAGCAATAGTTCCCAAACGCGCAGCCATTTTCAAGAAAAGCAGACTAGCAACGAATCAGCAAGAGACAGAACTTCAGGGGCCCTCTGTTGCGCTTTTTGGACTCCCACGGCGACTATGGAGAAGGAAGTGACGTCAACAACGCAGCAAACGCAGATTGGATGTTGATTTTGTTTTCTTCTGTCAACATCCAATCTGCGTTTGCTGTGTCGTTGACGTCACTTCCTTCTCCCTAGTCACCGTGGGAGTCCAAAAAGCGCTACATAAGGCGCCAGGACTCACAAGCAGGACCCTCGACCCAACTCAGGAACGATAGCCTCTGTGAATACTGCGAGGAGACCACCTCGGAGACCCACGTCTTCTGGGACTGTCCCCGCACTCAAGAGACGAGACGGAAAGCCCTAGAGGCATTACCACATCAAATGCGACCGAATAGCCTTGAAGAATGGGTCCTGCCCACTGGATCCCCTGAGCATCGCAAGGCAACCTTCGATTCCCTTCTCACATACGTGAAGGAGGCCAAACTCACACAATTCATCTAAAAAAACATAAACTCATTCGCTCAAAGAAGATGACTTGTGTCAAGATCGGCGAGCGTAAATCACCTTTTTATAATTATAGTAAAGACATTTTCCAACCAACAAGAACTCGTTCGCGCGTGAAATGCTGGAATCCTTGGCCATTGAAGAAAAAGGAGAAGATTGCGTGAGCCCCTCTTCAATACTGGCCCTCTTCGAAAAAGAGCGCCAGTATTTCCGGTTTGCCACACCCCGTTGAGTGGTAGCTTGTTTAAAACGTGTTTAATGTGCCATAGGACGAAGGAGAAAGGGTCTAGGCTGGGAAGAGGAAAAAGTAAAAGTCAGTTGTTAGTCAGCGGTGTGTTTGTCCAGTCCTTATAATTTCATTCGTGTCCTTGTTTTTCCGTGTTCAGCTGACCTGATTGCCAACAGTATGTACCAACTAGCTCAACTAAAACCCGTGACTGATACTTGCTTCGATTTCTTTCCATTCATCGTCCTCGGAGCGTACCAACAAGCTCTGACCAACAAATATAGCGATGTTCTTGAAGTTTACCCAGGAAGCTTTGGCGACACCCCCATCCGAGTCCACTTTTCATGTTTTCCATAGGCTATATAATCCAAGTACCACAAGTGTGTCAAGGGCCGTATCTAGCTGCTCTCCGAAATGCAGGTAACGAAAGTTACTCTCCTCAACTTCAAAGTCCTTTTTGACTTTCTTTTGAAAACGTCGCCAAAAAATACAGCATCAACACATAGTACGAATGCATGAGTGAATGATTCAGTGGTGTTACACGACCTGCAGTTTGTGCTCCCATATAATCGAATCCCCGGGATTCGCGCCACTCTTTCACCGGTATCGTTCGGGAGTGAAAGCGGAAAAAGAACGACTTGCATTTTGGTGGTCATACGTTTCACTCTTTTTAAAACATCCGCGACACAATTTAAAGGAGCATTGAAAGGACTCAAGCGATATAGTGGATCAGAGAATAGAGAATTGAGGAGAAATTTCTGTAATTCCTTTTTGAAGCACGACTTCAAGAAAGCAGTTGGGAAACATGTTCCCAAAAATTCAATGGTGTCTGCGACCTCTTTATAAAAGTCACGTAAACGGATTGTGTCATTCGATGGCATTCCAGATACCTTTGCCTGCGTATACTTTGACAGAAAATAATCTTTGCACGCTTTTTGGAATGGGTGTTCAGGAGTTTTAAAAAAATTGCCATCTCGCGATTAGTTGTCTCACGAAGATGTGACCGAGGCCTAGACCACCATCCTCCGTTCGTCAAAAAGGGTTAGATTTACGCATAGGCTCGTACGACGAATTCCGAATAAATGTCGCAAAAATTTTATTGAACCCATTAACTGTAATTCTAGAACAATGCATAACCTGTAGAAGGTATGGTAGTCTTGACAAGAAGATATTGCATACGGCAACCCTCCCTAATGTAGAACGGTATCGTTGGCTCCACATACGAACAGCTGACTTCACATTTGTGCCTACAGAGTCCCACCTCGATTTTGAATTGTCCATCGCACTGAGTGGCACCTCTTAAAGCTGCGGTTTGTTTTTAGACCATTTAATGTCCACGTACTTGGCCGGCGTTGATCACCACGATCCACAACGTTTAGCCTTATTCACAGAAGCACCAGACACATGGCAGTAGTCTTCGACATGTGACATAGGTGTCACTATGCTTGGTTTGTTAAAGCAAATGAGGACCAAGTCGTCTGCGTACGCCAGGAGTTTTACTTCGCAGGCATGAAGTTGAAAACCTTGTATCTTTGTGTCGTTGATGATGACCCTGCAGAGTGGCTCTAGGTAGATATTAAAAAGTAGTGGTGACATTGGGCAGTCTTGGCGTACTGAGCGTAGAACGGGAATAGATCTTGAAATAGACCTATATATAATTAACTTAGTCGATATGCTATTGTAGCAAAGTGTGATATGCCATTTTCAAGAGTTTCGCCCACCCGCATGGGCTTCAACAGGGCAAAAAGAAATGAGTGGTCTACTCTATCAAAAGCTTTTTTTGAGATCAGCTGTAAAATAGCAGCTGCTTCTTGTGTACGTTGGCATATCTCTAACATTGATCGAACAATGTGAGGATTAGTCCGTATACTTCTTCTTCTTATTGAACATGTTTGGTGATCCCCGATGACTTGGGTTACGACAGTTTGAAATCTTCCTGCGATTAATTGAGTCAGGATGTTGCAGTCAGTATTGAGAAGGCTCTTTTTTAAGCTTGTTAGGGTCTTTCGATTTGGGAATTAGTGTTGCATGAGCCTTACGAAACGACAGCAGTAAGTCACCTGTGGTTAAGATTCTTTAAAAACGTTGCAAAGTATGGGGGCAAATTTTTCTTTCCACTTCTTCTAGAAGCTAGCAGGCAATCCATCCGGACCATGAACTTTGCGACCTTTCATTTCAGAGTTGTTTTGCATAATTTCTTGTACATCCAGGGCTGAATTAAGATTTTCCGTTGTGTCGTTTTCTAAGCAGGGCAGTGTTGATGTTATCTCACGCAGACATGGATGAGGTGCCTTAGCGCCTGTTGCAAAAATATTGGTGTAATGTGAGACAAAAGCTTGGTGATATCACTTTCAATCGTCAGTTCCTGGCCGCTCAGTTTTAGCAATGACATTAACTTTTTCATTACATACTCTTGTTCGGCGTGTAGGTACCTCTTCGTAGGCTGCTCTCCTTCAATTAGTTGTGGAGTGCGTGTCCTCACAGCCGCACCTTCATAGCGCTTCTTGTCGTGTTCTTCTATTTGTTTCTTTATATTTTTCATTTCATTCTTGTAAATCCCTGGCTCTTGACTTTCGAGATTATATAAGTAAAATAGATCGTTGTTTAGACGTCTTCAGTTTTTTCGTTGCACCCTTTTATCGAAGGTGTCTCGATAGCTAGTTCTCGAATTCTAATCTTAAACAGTTCTCACTATTGGCACCACCCAGTTTTGATGTGTCCAAGGTCATTTATAAGGCTTTCTGCGGCTGTTTGAAAAGCATCATTTTCTAACAGGCTTTCGTTCATCTTCCAGCCTTTCCATGATTGCGGCTTTTCCTTTATTCGTTTTCGGTTCGAACCTACACTAACCATGACCATGCAATGATCTGAGAAATATGCAGGAATTACATTATAATTACTAAATTAACTGCTAGCCAAACGAGACACATAGATACGGTCCAAACGGGCATGCGATGATCCCTGGAGGTGCGTATATTGAAGAACATTTTTTTGTTGTGAAAGTGTCCAACAGGTCGCAACCCGAACGAGAGCTTGGAGAATGTCTACACTTAGATTAACGATTTTCTTGCTCGGAATTCTATCTTTGGCATACAATACGCAGTTAAAATCTCCAAGGAGAATAACATCGAATCTTGTGTCGGTGTGAATCCTTACTTGATTGAATAAGTTCTCCCTTTGCGCGGAGTCATCGTACGCGTAAAAAACAACCCTGCGCCAGGGGTGGCCATGTATGAGTATACACTTGCAACTAAGAGCCTACCTGCATCTGCACCTTCAACTAAACTGCACATGCGATATTCCAAACGTTTTTTTTTAAACAAAATGGCGCGTCCAGCAGAGTAATCGGTTGCTGTGCAGTGGTATATATCGTATGAGCTTGACCATACGCTACAGATAACAAAACGTTGTCCTGAGAAACTTTAGTCTCTTGCAATGCGACTATGTCACAATTGTGTGGTTCTAGAAAACTATATAGCTGGTATTGATTTTTGCGTGAATACCGCGTACGTTAAAGGGATACTGAACCAAATAATCTAGTGTTCATATTAAGTGGCGCACGTTCTTTCCACGAGCCAGCAGCGGCCGGTGTGCGCGAGCACACGCAACAAAAATGACGTCAAAGGCCTCCATTCGCGCTTAAGAGGACAGTGAAATGCATCGGCTTCGGGCCAAAGGAGAATAAACACAGGCTTTTCATCTCTACAAGTGAAAGCTACGTGCTTGTTAGACCAATTAATCGCCTACCTCTTACAGCAGACACCACTGTGTAGATGAAAAACGTGTCTTTATTCTCCTTTGGCCTGAAGCCCATACATTTCACTGTCATCTTAACCGCGAATGAAGGTCTTTGACGTCATTTTTGTTGCCTGTGCTCGCGCACATCGGCGGCTGCTGGCTCGTGGAAAGAACGCGCACCACTTTATATGGACACTAAATTCCTCGGTTCAGTATCCCTTTAAGGGAGCATATAGCAAAAGCACCTATCTGGGTGATGCCAAAGCTGACTGTAACCATTTAAACATTTGATTCAGATCGGGGACGGTTTGGTTTCTTCCGCTCCTTGAACTTCGCCTTTCAACGTTGTTCTTGGGGATGGACGTCTTCCCTGCTCAGGGGGACATCTTTGGAGCAGCAGGGATCTGCTGTTAAGGTGGAATCAATGGCGTCGACTTTCGCCTTTTTGCACTACCTTTCATCTTTCGTCTCTATTGCAGCAGGCGGAGTAATCTGTGTGGGAAGCTTTATTGTCTCCTTAGATTTAGTGAGGGGAGCTTCAGATTTGGGGTCATTTGGTGATTCTTGGATTAGGACGTTGGTGATGCAAGGCTTAGGTGCCTCCTCTTGCGGCCCCGAGGAGGCCTCGCATGAGTTTTCGAGGTTTTCTTGAGATTCCTGAGAATAGTCCAGAGGTTACAAGTCCTTAGTGAACATTTCAGCGACGTCCATGAGGTTTTCACTTACACGAGTTGATGACGAAGCATTACCCTGGAGTTTGGAGGCATAGGTTACAACTTACAACGCACTCCTCGGTGTAATGGCGGTACCGCCAGCACTGTGTGCAGCGTGGTGTAGAGCACTGTCGACGGATGTGGCCTATCGCTTTGCAGCGCAGGCAGAGTGGAGGTCATCCGGGAATGACCACCGGAGTTTTCACTCCGTAGATAATGAGCATGTGTGGGACCTTATCAACCGAGAGGTGATCCTTGAGTACTAGTGGTAAAAATCGGGTCAAGGTGTCTGTCTCCTGGAGATCTGAAAATCTCTACCTCTCTTTAGTTCTAATCTCTTTTATCGTTCCAAACGGTTCAAGCACCTACTTGACCTCGCTGTCCGGTAGCTGAGGCGGTAGCCATAGCTGTTTTATTTTGATTTTATCCTCTGTAGGATCGATCACGAGGCACTTCTTCTTTTTGATTTTGAGTTCTTCGTGTGATTTTACCTTGTATTTTGCAGCGCCTTTGGCGAAGACGGCCATCCAAACATGGCTCATTTGGAAAGGGCCTAAATGACGAGATCTTTCCGGTCAGTTATTGAAAAAAAGAACTTCCTTGAAATCCGTTGCCTTGTACGGTCGTCCGGACATATCCGCGTGCAAAAAAGGGAGTTTGTGACGGGCATACCTCTAGTTAGACGTGGTAGAATGATTCTATATTACTTGGTCTGCTTGGAGCGTTCTGTTGCCTGTTCATTACCCGGTCTGCAAGGACCGTCATGCTGCTCTCCTTGGAGCTCATCTTACTTGTTGAAGGATCGCTGTCTTCTTTGTAGCGGAGCTCAGAGCCACAAGGGCCCCAGTGAATCACTTTGGATCAAAATAACGAAAATTAAGCGTTCACTTACGGTCACTTCTTCTTCCTTCAGCTACTGGGGGAACACTTCATAGTAATGGAGCCAACCCAAGGATTGTGGGTTCAATCTCCACCCCTGCCCGTTTCGACCTGGATGAGCATCGTACCGGCGTGCGGTTGTGTATCACTACTGCGTGATGCACGTTAAAGACGCCAGGCTAGCGGTTGTACTGCACTGGCTAAATTTCTCATCTACAGCTGGGAGACTCGTAGCCCGTTGAGCCAGACCAAGTTCTAGGCTGTATAAACATACACAGAACCCAACTTTTTTTCTTTTTTTTTTAGTAAGGCAGCCGGTCGATTGTAGGTTGGAAAGTTTGCTGCCGATTTCCCTCCAGCAAAAGTATTCCCGGCTCGAAGTTGGGCAGCACCACGCGTTGGCTACATTCGCACCTAGTAAAGAAATTGTACACGTGCATATTCAACTTAAAGTACGCACTTCGTGCTTGACGTTTGCGCGATCGAGCGATGTCTTCATCCACGAGAAGGGGGCGACGGGTCGGCAACGTCTTCGTGCAAATCGGCTTGGTGGTCGGGCGTGTCGTACGGGATGAATACCAATTCTTTTGATCGGTCCAAAATTTTTCTTTCGAAGGAAGACAGAATCCGCCGGTACCGCGAACGACAGTTCTGAAGTAGACGTCCCACGCCCGTTGTCCGCTGCCATCGCCGCCCAGCCCGCGAACCTAAAGCCGGTCGTGCCCGCGACACCCACGATACGCGAAACGATGCCATGTTTAGAATTACGCAGGGAACGCACAGATTGCTTCCGCTTTTTTTTGCAACTTTTTTTTTTTTTTCAATCAACGTATATGCAGCTTTTTAGAAGCCACAAAAATAGATTTTATATTTCTTTCAATTTTTAATATTGAGTGTGTGCCTTCAATGACCCACGACTTTGATTAAATTTGTTGGTTGTGTCGAAACCTTAGAAAACGGCCCGTGACCATGGAGAAAAGAGTGAGTACGACTCAAACCGGCCAGTTCTCGATCGGCGGTTTTCGGGCGGAAAGAGACCGAATTTCGAGCCGCAAATTGTGTTCTGGATATTTGGGCTCTCATATGTCACGTACAACTAAAACCTCGACGAGCATAAATACCCCGTCAGTGTCCCTTTAACTCAAAACGTTTCAATAATAATAAAAAAATAAACTGGAAACATACGAATTTCGTGGCCTAGCGTCCAATCTCATTGCGTCCCATCGTGCATATCAACCCATTCTATGTGGTGTTCCTCAAAGAAGCATTTTTCCCCCTTCTTTGTTTAAGTTATATATTAATCATATTGCTCACAAATAAAAATTCGAAATTTCTTGTCGATTCCGATGATACCAGTTTATTTTACTGCTACCACGAATTAGTAAACAGGGCTAATCAAACTGCAAACGCTAGGTGTGAACATTACCAGTGGTGTGGTTTCTGCATTCAACAAAAATATATATTATTAACATCGTAAAAACACCCCGCCTCTCGGAAAAAGAAAGGACGGACAAACCAGCTCCTTTGCGCCCTAACCTTCTGCTCAGATATTATGCTTAGAACGAAATTTGAAATATACCTGTCATTTTCAAAAATAAGCTAAATATGATCCACAATATGCGTAAATGACAATCGAACGTTTGTATTTTGAGCCTGATGGTTGTATTTTTCGTTATAAACGGCCCACTCTGGCAAGCGCTCGGAGAGCAGCCAGCGGAGAACACGTGACATCCGCCGCAATCGTGACGTAGATTGTCTCAGGACCAGCAAAGCTGCGGTTAGGCTGACATCGAGAGGATGTCTTAGCCGTTCCAGCCACCAAAGCGACCGAAGCACGCCAGCGGTCGGGCCACCGATTGCTGGCGTGCTTGACGGGTTAATATCCAATAATCTTGTCGAGGAACAATAGTGATGTCTGTGACACACAGAAGAGGGTCCCGGGGAGAGGGGAGTTGCTCCTTTTCCTCTTTTCTCGTGGTGGCCGGAAGTGAGACCGTTATCGTCACTACCTGTCAATGTTTCTATACGGGCATTGCAAACGAGGCGTTAGCGACATCCACCAGATGCTCGTCTAATTCGTTTTAAAATTCCTTTCGTTTTCTTTTTCAACAAGAGTTGGTGTGTCTGATGTGATACTGCCACATTGAGCACGAATAGACCAAGAAATAAGCGCCGAATTTTCGTTGTAGTATCCCTTTAAAGGGGCCCTGCAAGGTTTTTTTTACTGGTTTTTAATTTTCACCAAACCTGAGCGCACTGAAGCAGCCGAGGCAGGACACGTCAGGCTTCGTTGAGGTTATGACGTCGACTGGCTGCCACCGCGGGCGCCGCTCTTCTTCTTTCTTTAATCGTCACTTCTTTTTTCATTATCAACATCACTATACAACATTCTCCCTTCCTTGAAAAACTAAGCTGACGGTGCTGGAAGAACACGACACCGCAAAAGAACAGTCATTCGAGCGGCTGCCAGCTGTCGCTACGAAAAAGTCTGAAAAACACGTTTTTGTACTTTCAACACCTTCATCACTACTAATGAAAAAAAGGCACTTCAACATTGTTGCACAACTATGTTCCCCCTTCCTGAAAAAAAAAAAAAAAACACAAGCAAACAAACATAACATGGCCAAAAAAGAAAGAAACACACTGAAGCACAGAACATGACAGTCATATATCCCAAATGTCCGATGTTGACGTAGCAGAGGTATGGCCAAAAAGCGAGAGTACATAGTCTTTAAGATAGATGGGAGTTTTACGTTGTCTCACTGAGCGACCTGGGGCCACTGGTGGTGCAGTTGCTTCGAGTTCTGGAACCGAGGGGGCACAACAACTGTCCGCACTGAAACCGGTGTCTTCTAGAGGAGGCACCCATGTGGGTGTACCAGGACTGGTTAGAGTTCCTGTATAGGCTCCCTACGGGAGCCAGAGTTGCGCGTTTGATTCCACGTGCCGCGTGCCGCCCTCGCCGCTATTCGCCGAGATCCGATCACGTGAGGAGCCGTATCAAGTGTCGTGCAGCAAAGTAGACGTTGCACGCGCCCCGGCGTACGTTCCCCGGCTTTTGAGCGCGCCGCGCGCCTTGAACCCGCGGCGCTGCTATTCGCCGAATTCAGTCACGTGAGGAGCTGAATCCACATGCCATGCATGAACGCGCAACTCTGGCTCCCGTAGGGAGCCTATACAGGAACTCTAGGACTGGTGTCTTCTAGAGGAGGCATCGATGTGGGTGTATTAGGACGGGACACCACGGGGCTGCTTGTAGCCAGAGGTCACGATGAAACTATAGGTCGACGGACAGCCTCTAAACTCGGCCATGGGCCGCGAACTAGAAAGGCGGGGTCTGGAACCAACTGTGGTCCAGGAACAAGGGCCAGGTCGGGAACCGGCTGTGGTCCAGCAACTGGAAAGGAAGGAGCTGGAACCTGCTGGGGCCCCGTCACAGCAGACAGTGATAGTTCAGGATGGCTGGAACCCGAACCCGTGGTCGTAGGAAAGACGGTAGGGGCAGCAGTAGGGGTAACAGGCTGGGAATGCAGTGAAGGAAGAGGATTGTCGTCATCATCATCATCATCCCAGTCATTAGTTTTGTCGGTCTCTGCATGTGGTTCCATGAAAGCCTTCGTTAACTTTGCAGCATTCCAGCGTCGCCCATCAGCAAATTGATAGGTAGATGGACTGACCTGTGCTTGAATCGCTTGTGGCTTGGAATAACGGCTCTGTAACTTGTTACGATGTTGAGGGTAGAAAATCCGAACGGCTTGACCAGGTACAAATTGTGGTTGTCGCACAGCTCGACGTGTATCGGAATATGTCTTCATTTTGTGTTGGTAACAATGTACTCTTTCGTGGAGATCTTCACGTTGCGCAGGATCAACTAGAACTTCTCGAGTCGGTAGACCCTGTAAATCTAACTTGGACCGATGAATCCGTCCATGTACAAGAAACGAAGGTGGTTGACCTGTGGCAGGATGCTTGGTCCTGCGATATGCTTCCAGGTAGTCTCGTACCGCATCAGGAAGAGGACGTGCCTGTACGACAGCCAGTTGCAGACAAGATTTCAAAACGCGGTTGAATCGTTTCACTTGGCCATTACTTTGTGGATGATAAAGAGATGTTTTGATATGCTTGATACCATGCTCACGAAGAAAGTGCTGAAATTCGAGAGAAACAAATTGAACTCCGTTGTCCGTGACCAACTCCCAAGGTAAGCCTTCACGTGCAAAGACATTCTTGAGAAAATTAATAACCGTAGACGATGTGACTGAAGAAACAGCTTGTACTTCAGGCAACTTAGAGCAATAATCTATTAAAACGATGAAAAAACGCTGAGTAGTGGGCGCTCTCTCCACCGGTCCCACGATGTCGAGTGCTAGCTTCTCCCAGGGTTGCTGAGGAAATTCCACAGGCTGCAGCGGAGCAGGTGCTGCTTTTGCAGTCTTGTCGGTAGAGTGGCATACAGTACAATTTTCTACCATGTATTTAATCTGTTGATGCATTTGTGGCCACCAATACTGATCTCTTATTATACTTGTAGTCCTAGAGATACCTTGATGTGTCTCGTGGGCCAGCTCTATAATATGGTCACGCAACTTCTCAGGGACGACGATCTTTTCCCCTTGGTACAGGATACCCTGATGTAGCGAGAGTTGATCTCGTACGTTGAAATACGGTCGCAGGACCGGTAAGCTTACGCTATCCTCCGGCCAGGACGAAATAGTGTAACGAATGACTCGAGGTAGATCAATGTCGTTGGCCATAGCCTCCAGAAATTCTTCGTGGGACAAAGGAATTACGACCAGGGAAACGATTTCTTCTTCGAACTGGGTGCCGTCCTCCGTGTCGGACAAGGGAAGTCATTAGAACGCATCAGCGACCAAGTTGTCGGTGCCCTTTTGGTATTCCATAGTAAAGTTATAATTCAACAGTCTTGCTGCCCAACGAGTTATCCGTAGCGGACGAACGCCAGAGCCTTTGTTGGACAGCAAGGTGACTTAAGCTTGGTGGTCGGTCCGGATGACAAATGAACGACCCCAGAGGTACACGTGCCATTTTTCGCACGCCCATAGGAATGCCAGCGCTTCCTTTTCTCCTGCAGAATACCTACGCTCAGAGCCGTTTATACTGAGAGAGTTTGGCCAATGGGCGGAGCTTGTTGGCCGCTAGAACAAGCGGATTTCGCGGTAACACAATATGGCGTTACTTCTTTGTCTTGCTCATTCCTGAGAAATCGCGTAGAGTTCCTATGAGTCAGAGCCACAATATGGCGGACGGAAGTAGTCATCCCCCGGTTGTCAGACTACGCTGCTGTGGTTGTCAGGCTGTCAAAATCTCCTTAAGAAGGCCAAACTCTCTCAGTATAAACGGCTCTGCCTACGCTCAGCATCAGTGAGCGAGCGCGAGGCAAACGCAACGGGGCGCAACTTATTTCCATCCTGTTGCTGAAGGAATGCTTCAAGGCCATAGCTTGAAGCGTCTGTGGAAACGACAACGGGCAACGTTGGATTGAACATAGACAAAATTGGCGCGTGCTGAATGCAGGCCTTTACTTCCTGGAAGCTAGCTTCGACCTCTGGAGACCAGACAAAACGAACTCACTTACGGAGTAACCTACGAAGAGGTTCCACGACAGTTGAACAACGCGGAATAAATTTACTGTAGTATTCTACTAGTCCGAGAAACGCTTTCATCTTTGACGGTTTAGACGGAGTTGGAAAATTTAGGACAGCTTCTACTTTAGATGAAAGGGGTGCTAAGCCTTTCACAGAGAGATTGTGACCTAAATAAGACAGTTCCTGGACGTTAAAGACACCCTTTCGGTTCAGCTTCATTCCCGCACGGGAAATAGAGGACAAAACGCGATACAAGTTTTTGTCGTGTTCGCGTTGTGACGATCCAAAAACAATGATATCATCCAAATAAAACCTCACACCCTGACAATCCTTCAAGATTTTAGACATGTCTTGAAAAGCCGCGGGCGCTGACGCCAGCCCAAAACAAACGCGCTTAAAGCGGAAAAGTCCCTCATGCGTTACAAAGGCCGTTAAATCTCGACTCACCGGGTCCAGTCGAATCTGATGATATGCCGAAGCCAAGTCTAGCTTAGAAAAATGTGTGGCGCCACGAAGAGAGTTGAGGAGATGATCGATCTGGGGCAGTGGATACGAGTCGGTGACGACCGCTTGATTAGGCGCGCGCAAATCGACACACATACGGATATTTCCGTCCTTCTTCCTGACGACAACGATGGGTGAAACCCATTCTGATGCGTTTATCTGTTCGATGACGCCGAGGCGTTCCAGCTTAAAAATCTCTTCCGACACAGCATCACGCAGCGTTATAGGAAGACGACGTAGCTTCGACTGTACTGGTCGGACGGTATGCCGGACCTTGACGGTGTGAGTAGCGTTCCGTACCAAACCCAGTTCTGGATCAAGCAGGTGCTCGAATTCTCGAAAACCCGGAGGCAGCTGTGGTGTATCCCGCGCAAGCTGTTTCGGAGCACTTGTACTTGTCGACGACTGATGCGTCGGTGACGAAACCTCCAGGTCCCTTTGGGCACTGGACGGCGATGCACGGAAACGGAATGTGTTGACATCTGGGGATTCTGAGGGGAAACTGGTGCTAGATGAACCTGATGAACATAGTGGCTGATTTGCTTGAGGGGAGGAGACGGTGAACGGACATCGCTGGGGAGCACCAGCTGAGCTCACATCTGCTCGGGGTACTCGTCCTCCGTCAGCTGCATCAACGTAAGAACATTCATGGTCAGCGCCAGACAAGGTCATCTTTAGCTCTCGAACCGATCCTTAAAAATGACTTGTGCCATGAAACATCCAAGTATCGGAATGGGGTCGTTCAAGTAATGAACCAGTTGCTTTGTTGGCGGAGAAAGTCTAATTCTGCCGGTCTGATTCACACGGTTAAATGTCTGCTCGTTCAATATCGACACATATGAACCCGTATCAATCAAGAGGCGTAAAGGCGTCCCATTTACCTTAACATCAGCCAGGAAAGCATTTCGGCGACTTGGGTCGCTTGAGCATTGGTCCGTCGCCTTCTGGACATGGACCGTAGTTTTCTCAAATGTAATAGTTGGAAGCATTTCGCAGTCCGTGGTTGTGTTGACGACTCCCACCGGCGTTGAGCCGCTTCCTCTCGGTGAATGGTTGCCGTAAGGACGTCCGAAGAATTGACCTCGACCCCGGGATGAAAAAGACGCTCGATGTTGGTCGCCAACAAACGCGGCCGCCGGTGGACCCCGACTTCGACAAACTTTCGCAAAATGAGCAAACTTGCCACATTGATAGCACTGTACCTGTCGGGCTGGGCATTCTTCGCGTGGATGGCTCCGACGGCCGCAAAACCAGCAAGGATTCGCCCCGTAGACTCTGTCTCCTGGTCTTGAGGGTGGAGAATCACGACGTTGTGGATAAGAAATCCGCGCCGGAGGACGAGGGACATGGCCGCCGCCGCGGCAAACTCGAGAGGCTGGCATCCACTGGCTGCCATCTTGCCTTGATGTTCCTGACACGCGCTGCTGTTCGTGCCCAGGCGTCTCGATATATTCAACCGGCATTGGAACCGTCGTGTGACTTGAAGAAGAAGAAGATTGATGAAACTGCTCTGTCGTACGAGCGAGCTGTTCGAACTGTAATGCGAGCTGGACGGCCCGATCGAGTTTAAGGGACCGCGGTACCGACACACTCGCGCAAAATTCGATCTTGGACGCGCTTAGAATCTAACCCTTCAAGAAAAACTTCACATAAATGCTCCTCGAGCGACTGCCCGGAGGCGCAGAAAGATCCTTAATGCCGCAAGGCCGCTAAAAACTCCGAAACAGACTCCCCCGGTTGTTGAACGCGAGTCCGTAGTTTCTGGCGTTCTAAAGCGATACATCCTGAAAACTCGAAGTGTTTTTCAATTGCACTCAGAAACGTCTCAAACTCGTTGAGCGTTGCACTGGCAGGCGTATCGGCGAGACGAAAAGCTGACACGACCCTTTGACCTTTGATTCCAAGCATTGAAATCAAAATCTGCTTTTTACACTGCCGTTCAACGGCATCTAATCCAGTGGCACCGAGAAATGCCAAAAACGAATTCTTCCACGACGGCCAAGCCTGAGTGGGAGCGCCGGGGGTTTGAAGAAACACTGAAGGGGGCGGAATCGCCGCTGAACAGACTGCATTTGACTGTTGCATTATAGTAGTGGATACAGAGTCGCTTACAGTCCTATGCTGTTTGGGGCAGAGGCAGCGCCTCCACAACCGCCTACAACAGTATGCGTTTTAATGACGGGATAGAAAAAAAAGGTTATGGCACTACTCCGCGCCGACAAGCTAGCCGACGACTCAACGCGTTACTGTACCGCTAGGCTGAGTACGGTTATGCCTTGTTCGAACGTTGTTGGCGTTCTGACCGCCATATTGGGAAGGCAAAATTGAGGGCTCCCGGAATCTCTCTTCGTGATTTCGCTTAGTTTCGAAGCCTTAGGGGCTGGCGTTCCCATCCCATCCTCGTCGCCATATTGTATTTTCTGTGGGGTCAGTCCTGGTTCGAAAGCTCCGGCCGCACGACCGATGTGACGATGTAGAGGGGGACCGAGGCGCGCCCGTCTGTCTCGATGTTGCGGAAGCTTACCGAACCATCTCGGCCGTTGAGATTTGTCTCGGGATGCGTCGCCCAGTTACGCGCCGGCCACCGCGGCTACCCCGAGAGAGGTTGATAAAGCCGAGGCAGGACACGTCAGGCTTCATTGAGGTTATGACGTCGACTGGCCGCCACCGCGGGCGCCGCTCTTCTTCTTTCTTTAATCGTCACTTCTTTTTTCATTATCAACATCACTATACAACAGTGGCCGTGAACTAGAGGAGGGGTAGTGAGCTCAGCGAGCGCTCACGGCTGCCGCACTTCGTGTCCACAGCTCGAGAGGGCGCCACTAATGCACGTTCTGGCTAGGCTGTATGAAGCGGGCAGCCAGGGCGGTTCGCATTGCATTTGCTGCGCGATTAAACACTCGGGGTAAAGATCAGTTCATAACGGGAGTCACTTCGCGCTGCCATACCGCTAAAAGGCCAAACCGCAAGCCAAAGCTGCTCGCCGAAGGCCTTGGGAACGCTCGGAACCGGTCGGATCCTCCAATCCATACGACCGCAGCGCCGCCGCGTACATCCGGGACCTTTCCGCGTCGGCGCCGGATCCCACTACACCTTTCTAGTATGCACCGCCTTTTGGTGGCGGGTACATTGACGGGTCATTTCTTCTTTCCGTACTTTCTAAACTGCACTTGTTTCTTTTCTAATCTAAAATAGTGAACAAAAACTACTTTTATAACTAATTGAAACGTTTGGTGACACTTACATTTTGTATTTCGACTAAAAAGAAGCTTTTAGTGGCTCTGACCAGTAGTAAGCCCAGGACCAAAGGCGTCACATATCGCGCGCTTTCGGCACCACGGGTCGCCCCCGTAGTTGGAGGAGCTTTCCACGTCGTCCGGTTAAAATATGACGCAGTGATATTTAGTTACTCTCTCCGTGGCCGCTGGCTTGCCCGAACCCCGAGGGACGTGGAAACAGCTAAAAGATAGACGCTTAATTATGATCGCAGGGCCCCTTTAAAGGGTAACTGCAAAGGAAAAAAAGTGTTTTTTTAAAAGCCTAATTGGGACAAGCATGTCTCAAAACAATATTTCCGCGAAACTTTTCTTTTTACTGCAATATTTATTGCGCGAGACTGATTTTAGTTTGCAGCTATTTCGTCCGTTTTAAATCGCGCGCCACAAAGAGGGTATTAACGTCACGGAGTGGCTGCTATACGTCACGGACTGGCTGCAACACGTCACGGAGCGACGTCCGATAGCAACTCTTCTCATTGGCTAAGAGTTTGATTGACAGCTTATATCTTGGTTGTTAAACCTTTGTTATATGTTGTAATTTCCTTTTCAGCGGAATATTTTTACATTTAAAGAATAGCCCATGTAATTAGAGTCATAATTCTTTTTAAAAGGTTTACAAGACGGGCACTTCCGTTTGGATTTATACCATAACAAACAAAAGCTTCGCCATTTTTTTCATGGCCGCCGAAGTCTCTGCTCCTGCCTGTCTCGCCTACCTCGATAGTCGTTTCGTCGAAGTGATCAGTGTTTCGGGTTGACCCAGGTGCTTGAGGGAGACTTCCTGAAGTGAAGAAGTGTGTGTTTAGCAGCTGTCAGTGATAGGAAGCGACGCGGGGGTTTGGCTTTCATAACGCGGTTTGTTACTTTCGTTTTCCTCTTTGCTTTCTTAGCGTTTTTTTTCTTGCGCGTGCAAATGCCGTCTTTTTGGAGATGTCAGCTTCTTTAAAGCGGCACCGTTGCTCTGTAAAGTGGTTCCAGATGAGTGATCGCGACAGCGAGTCTTCTAGCAGCCATGCCACCCGAAAGGAAGGCTATTTGGCTGGAGGCAATCGGGCGTTCGCGTAGCGACAAACGTCTAGGTATGTTCTCGTCATTTCGCTCCGGAGGCCTTCGAGATTCGCACCGGGTGCACCGAATGTCCGCGACTGGGACACAGCTGTTACGTAAAAAAACTGGCACAGCTAGGTTATTACGTAACAGCTGTCCGCAGAAGCCTCCGGACGTCCGAATTCTGCGTTAGCCGACAGATTGTTTTTTTTCTTGGCTTCCGAACCATCTTACGTGAAGTTGTTTGAATTGAATGTGTGCTGTTATTGTAAATCTTGGTTTGTGATTGCGCCTTTGTAGATAATCTTATTCGTTTTGCTGGAGAGACGCAAATGACGGGTATTACAAAATCATTTGCACATTCCGCACACCTCGTAAAAGCACTCCCCCCGTCCCCTTGCGAAAAGCGCGAAACACGGAGTCCGCACCGTCCTTACATCCCAGTCTTTTACCTGCTTTAGAGCAGTTTGTACCTGCTAGTAGGTGTGCCTCCTGAAACTGCTACTTGAAACCAGGGGCAGTGCCAGAAAGAAAAGAGGCAAAGTTGGGAAGGCTTGCTCGCCCTCCGCTATTTCTGAACTCTCAAGTGATTGTACCATAATAAATGCACCAACGCCTCTTAAAAAAACAAATAAAAAAAAAACACTATGTTCACTACGTAAAAAAAAGTCTCAGTTCATGCATCTGTGGGCGGGTAGGAAATCTTGCCCAAATTTATTCACACCGCACGATGAGCGCAAGTAACTCGCTCGAGATTTACAGGAAAATATCGGTGGCTACTTGTTTCCCTGAAATTCCGTATAACCGGTCGTTTGCAGGACCGAATCATTTACTCGAGCGGTGTGCGTCTTTGTGGAAACACGTCGCTGTGCAAACGCAGTTCAACAACACGAAGCATAAAAAACGGCAGATTTAGGACAACAATCCGGAGTCCATTGTTCAATTAAAACGACGTAATTTTGTTAAAAACACCCGCGGCTTTTTACTTACGGTATGCGTCGGGAATCTTCCACATTTCGAAACTGAACAAAGGAAGATTTACCTTTAAAGACGTTCGCTGCGTCCTTCCGGACCAGCTTGACCGGATCAGCTGACGACGACGGGACTGTGTATAGTTGTTGAAGCGATGAGTAATGATCAGAAAGGCGGTAGAGACTGGAGCCAAGCAATGGTGACCATTGCTATTCTCCACCTTTATTTCCTCCTCTTCTTTGTCCCCAATCTATCAACAAAGTCCAACCACAACATCACTCCCCCCCAAGGAGAGAAATAATTGCGGTAGAAATAAACTCTAGTTTGTTACAGACATAGTCTCTGAGTCTGTCTGGAGGGCGTCTGGTCTGGTCTGTCTGGTCGTCCCGCACCTGGTGGGCGTCTGGTCTGGTTTGTCTGGTCGTACCGCACCTGAGGGACCCGGTTTTTCAGCGGGCAGCGGCACTCTTTCTTCCCCCAGCACTTCAAGGGGTTCATCAGGTTCAGGAGCTTGGTGGCTTTGAGGCGTGTGGTCACCGTCCATTTCGTATGAATTGGTGGTGAACCATGTGGCATCTGTGTCATCAGTTTCTTCATTTCTTCTTGAATTTGTGCAAGAAGGAACAGGTTTAAAGAAGCTAGAGTTCCTTGTGATTGATGTTTGACCCCTTCGTGCAGTGATTCGTGCTCCGTTGATCTCGGTGATCGTGTATGGCTTAGGGTCATACGGAGGAATCAGCTTATTTGTCTGGTTTTGCTTGCAGATAACAAAATCTCCTATCTTGAGGTTGTAAGTTCTTGCGTGTCTGTGCTCGTCTGCGTAGACCTTGTGTTTTTTGCAGTTTGTAAGATCTGTGTGCTGCCACATCCGCTGTTCAGCGTTGTTGTGCGTTGAATCTGAAAGCAGGTAGCCCATGGGTTGTCCGAAGAGTAATTCAAAGGGTGTTTGTTTTGTTGTCGAGTGAGGGGTTGCCCTAGAAGCCATTAAGAACTTACTCAACTCGGTGGTCCAGTTGTTGTTTTCGAGTGTCGTCGCTTGTATGAATTTCTTGAGCGTGCGCATAAACCGCTCAACTTCGCTTGTGGCCAACACGGCGTAATGCGATGATGGCGGAATCGTAAATACTGAGCGAAAGTTTGGAAATCGTGGCTCTGGAATGGAGGTCCGTTGTCCGTCTCGATAATTTTCGGGATTCCAAATATGCTAAAGATCTTCATAAGATTGTTAATTACTGTTGGGGCTGCGAGTGATGATATTATCTTCACGATAGGATATCGCGAAGCATCATCTACTAGGACCATTAAGTACTTTCCGTTAGGGAACGGTCCTCCAAAATCAAGTGAGAGGGCTTCCCAAGCCTGGTTGGGTTTTGCTGCAATGGCGACAGGTTCAACTTGTCGATGCTTGATAGTGGCCTGGCATGCCATGCAGTTCTTTAGAATTGCTTGCACCATGCTGTCTAGTTGTGGAAACCAAATTTTTTGCTTTATAAGAGCTTTTGTTTTGGTTGTCCCCTGGTGGCCAGCATGTGCAAGGGATATTGCTCGTTGTTAGAGAGCAGCAGGTAAAACGAGGCAATAGACCCTTTTCAAAAGTCAGAGTCACCTTGTGGCAATCCCATGAGCTCCAATATTGCCGCTCTAATGGCGGTGATAGGAGATCATGCTCGGCTAAATCAAGCACCCTCGATTTCGTGAGTCGAAGGTGACGTAAGGGGACCAACACCTTTTCCCCTTTCTGCTCTATGCTTTCGAAGACGTTTGCATTTTCTGGTGTGAAGGAACTGTGTAGTGCCGCCATTAGAGCGTCGGGTTTGGCTCTGCACAGGGTGGGTAGACTTACTTTCGGGAAGGGTCTATTGCCTTTTAGCAGTAGACCGCTGTCTGTTAGAGAGAGCTCGTGTTGTATTGATGCAAAATCTCTCAGCGATGGGTTGCTCCAGTTGGCGGGATTCTTGAGGGCAGCAATTACTTGCTGTAGATGTGGATCGACAGCGGTGGCAGCAACCACTTCCGCACAAGTCATGGCTTTTGGAAATAGGTGTTTGGCAATGAAGTTGACATATGAATCGGTGGTGCGAGCCAGATTAGCATCAGCTGGGCAGTTCGTCAAGGGGTGGCGAGGGAGGTAATCTGAAGGATTGCTAGTTCCATGTGTGTGTTCCACTCTGAAATTATACTGCTGTATCCTTAACGCGAGGCGCTCCATTCGTGCAAAAGGAGAAGCTCGTGGATTGCTGAGAATGGACACAAGTGGTTTGTTGTCTGTGCGAAGGAGGAATACGTTGCCATAAAGGTAGAGATGA